>JACXGK010003526.1:0-20360 GCA_016801125.1 Novumbra hubbsi | reverse complement strand
AGTCACAGCTATTCCCATCCAGCTGTTTATTGGCATCATGGCGTCTGTCCCTGATGTTTTTCCCAGAGAGATGTGACTTCTTTGCTGCCCTTTTTGACACCAGGCCATCCTCCAAACGTCTTTGCCTTACCGTGCAGGCAATTAAACTCACACTTGCCTGCTGTGATTCCTGAACAAGCTCTGCACTGGTGGTGCCCCGATCCCGAAGCTAAATCAACTTTAGGAGATGGTCCTTGCGCTTGCTGGACTTTCTGGGGTGCCATGAAGCCTCCGAGCGGAAGGCTTTCTGAAGTTGGGCCAATCTCCTTGATTTCAGGGGATGAGGATGGTGGCCTGCACTCTATTTAATAGAATGAATAATGTATTCCCGGCTTAGAGGAAGTCAGACTGGATGGAAAGCGGTGTGTGTGTGTGTATCTGTGTGTATCTGTGTGAGTCTGCGTGAGTCTGTGTGTGTGTGTGTGTGTGTGTCTGCGTGAGCCTGTGTTTGTGTTTCTGTGTGATCCTGTGTGTGTTTTCAAAGATTGATGAAGTGCTTGATTATACACGGCTGTCATTCAGAGACGCCTGTCAGTTTCCGTGTCTCTGGCTGTGTGTAGATAAGAACTATTATGTGATGCATTGTGGTAGCCCTAGGGGCCCTCGTGAAAGGCAGTACACTAATATGAGAATAGGCAGCCATTTGGGACACAGGTTTCTGGACTCAAACCAAAACCAATAAATGCCAATGTCTATCAACAGTCATGGACCCTGTACTAGTCATGCAGACTCCTACAGATGGACATGCTTGTTCACAATGTGACATTGTGAAGAAGAACCCATTTTGATTTGTTATCCCTCGTGGATTTTTCTGGCCTCCCAGCAGAAAATAATTGTCTCGCTGTTCCCCGAGAGGAAATGTAATATGATGGTTGTGGGAGCTGATAAATGATTTATTAGGGTGTGGTTAGCTAAAGGAGGGAGCCTTATTATGTTCGGCATCATTTGGCCGATGTGTTCAGGAGCCAACTGTAACCCTACGCCACAATGCGTCCCTGGCTTGCTCATTCCAGTAGACAGAGAGTCCTACTAGGTCAGAGGGCTCCAACTCTCTGTCCCGGTTGTTTACACTCCAACCATAAAATATGACACCTGATTCTCCTAATTCAAATGAACTAGTACTTTACCTAAACCACCGCCAAGATCACTCAATTTATATTACAACCTTTTGTTTGTTTTGTTTTTTTCTTTACCACAGAACCTCTTTACCGGCGCCCATGTTCTCCAGAAATGATGTCAGCATCTGGAGCATCCTGAAGAAATGCATCGGCATGGTGGGAGTTCTTTATTTGTTTGTGGAAAAGTACAGTGCTATGATGGAAACTGAAAGAAAGAATGGGGAATGTAAGGTCATTTCTCTGGAGTCCTCTGAGGGGCACGACGTTCTAAGGCACTATATTCCTGTGCAACTGCGTCATTGCGACCTGGCACATCACTTGGTTGTGACATACCGACCACACCCGGAAAAGGGCGGTGCCGATCGACCCTGGACTGTCTGGGTTGGGGTTTGAGAGATGTTCTGACATGGCTGCCTTGTCATGTGGCGTTCTAGCTACTCCTCGCGGTCATCTGTCAGAGGGGCGCCGTCCTCCAAACGCAATGGTTTTAGCAAAACTTCCGGGTTGAGTGAGCTGTGTGGTAAGAATCAGAACAGCTTGGCAGGATATGCTTTGAAGGACACATGGAGAGAGAACATTGGGGAGCAGGGGAAATGCCTTGGTCTCTGCCAGAAATTCAGCAACAAACATGCAGTATTTTCCTCTTTATACTTTCCACAAAATGGCTCTTTAATGTGGTGATTTGCTGTGTTGGTTGGAAATACTGCTGATCTAAAAACGTGTGTTCTCGGGCCCACAAACCAGCTAATGAGTTTCTGTAGCTCTGCAGAGAATTCGCTTCCTTGTTAGGATTTATTTATTGAAGCATACGTGTATGGTGATCCTAATACCCTCCATCTACGTCCTGGATTACTTTTAATTGGATGACATAACATTTTTACTTCCTGCTAATTAATAAGGGGTATTGATTCCCACCTAACTCAGAGTCCCAAATTAGTGTCCCCCTATTTAGTGCAATACCTTTGCCAGGGCCCCTAGAACAGAGTTCAATAACTTGACAAGTCTTTATGGGCCATGGTCGAAAGCAGTGCACAGCCTTACAAAAGGGTCCCACTTGGGACCCATCCCTAGTGTAGGGGCATATGTCATTTATGGAGAAACGGCCTTAACTGTTTTTGTGTGGAGGATCCATTGCATTTTTTTTGCCCAGGATTCCTATTGAATGCTGGGCCTTTTAATGTCACACCAGGGACCCGTAGCTTTTGGTTCCAGACTGGGCTCTGAGGTTTCTGATACAATTGTAAACATCTGTCATTGAAACACCATTAGTTGAGGTTTTTAATTACCTCCGGTGTTTTCCCGTTGCACCGTAATTGTCTGTATGGCTAGTCTGTGCTTATTTCTCTATCGCCCTCATGTATCATTCTATTTCCCCCGTACAAGGCACCGTCATTGATCTGATGTATGGGTTGAATGGCCTTGTTTGTGTTCTCTTCTCTTTGACTCTCCTCTCGCAGGAGCTGTCTAAGATAGCCATGCCAGTGATTTTCAATGAGCCCCTAAGTTTCCTTCAGCGGCTGACGGAGTACATGGAGCACACATACCTCATCCACCAGGCCAACGCCACCCCGGACTCTGTGGAGAGGATGAAGGTAGCTACAGCCCGTGGTCACCCCGTCACACGGGGACATGCAGGGAACGTGCTCATGCAGACGCATCCCAGTGCTACTCCTCAACCACCCCATAGTTGTGCTGTCCTGGACGGCCGCTGTGCGTTACAGACTCCTTCTGTCTTGTTTCAGTGTGTGGCGGCATTTGCTGTGTCTGCTGTTGCGTCACAGTGGGAGAGGACCGGGAAACCCTTTAACCCTCTCCTGGGAGAAACCTATGAGCTCATCAGGTTGGACATACGGTGCCTCTCGAATGTACTCACCCTGCTTGGGACTTGGCTCAACACGAAATAATGTCAGAAATTAATTCGACACAAAACAGAAAGTGATTGTTGCAGTATTCCCCCTTTTGTAGTGAGTATTTGGTAGGGGCAGCTTTGATGAGAATTCCATCCATTACCCTTTGGATACATCTTTAGCAGCTGGGGCACACCTGGGCACACCTGGGCACAGCCACTTGGCACATGAGTCTACAAGTGCCTAAGTTCTGTCAGTTCTTGCAGGGCACCTTTGGTAAACAGCGATTCTTTCCACACATTTTCAATTGGATCGAGGTCCTTCACAAGCTTTCGAGGCCCTGTAGAGCAGCACTCACCGGCCATGCTGCCACCCCCATGCTTTGTGGTAGGGATTGTGTTTTCAGGATGGCGCTTGTGCCAGACAAAGTGTTTAGCATTGAGGGCAATATGAGGGCACACTCTAGCTGAGATAAAAGCCACTTTTGTGAAGTACCATGGCTTCATGTGCAAAGTGTCTCCCAGCACCAGGCGTGAAAGACTGTAACCCCTTGGGGTATCATGAAGCCCTTCTCTTGTGACCCTTCAGAGAGGATCTAGGCTTCAGGTGGATGTCGGAGCAGGTTAGCCACCACCCACCTGTCAGCGCGTTCCACGCCGAGGGCTTGCAGGAGGACTTCCTGTTCCACGGCTCCATTTACCCCAAACTGAAGTTCTGGGGCAAAAGCGTGGAGGCGGAGCCTAAAGGTGTAATCACCCTGGAGCTGCCCAAGTGAGTGTGGAACTGAAATAAATAACAGCTGTTGAAGAATCTGTTTAAAATCTCCGTGAGCTGATCTAAACTTCCATTCTGGTAAATTTCCTGAAGCCTTTATGCGATCGCATCACATTTCTATTGCTTAGTAATTTGTAGTAATTCTGGTACTCGTTGGTATCTGTAAGTGGCGGTGGTTGACTACTGCAGTTGTCACCCTGTCTTTCTGCAGATACAGCGAAGCGTATACCTGGACAAACCCCACCTGCTGTGTCCACAACATCATCGTGGGCCAGCTGTGGATTGAGCAGTACGGCACTGTAGAGGTGATCAACCACAAGTATGTCGCTGTGCGTGTGGATCTACGTCCGTTTCCAGTTCATTGACCAGTGTAACACAACTGGTATACACAGTACGTGTTCACAGAGGAGAGAGTGACTGGGCATGTGTAAACAGCAGGCTTGTTTTACTGTGACAGGACCGGAGAGAGATGCAGTCTAACGTTTAAACCATGCGGCCTCTTTGGCAAGGAACTACACAAAGTGGAAGGCTATATTCTAGATAAAAGGTACCAAGTCTTCATCCTTACAGTTTTACCTTGTCAACATGATTCATACCGTATAACTTTGACTGTCTTTTTGTGTGTTTGTACAGCAAAAAGAAGCTCTGTGCCATATACGGTAAATGGACAGAGTGTTTATACACTGTGGACGCAGCCACATTTGATGCTCACAAGAAAGCTGACAGGAAGAACTCAGAGGAGAAGAAAAGTAACAAGCAGGTACTGTATGTATGAACAGTAATCTAAAACATACCGTATTAAGATCATAGGAAGAGCCTTTCTCCCCCAGGGTGGTTATGTAATTACAACCCTTTTTCCAAAAATGTTGGGGACAATGTTGGGGACACTGTGAAAAAATGAAATGAGGGCAAACGATTAGTTTTGAAATTTCTTTAAACACTATGCATTAGGAGTAGGTCATTATTCCTTGACAGTTTAATATATTTAGCAACATGCATTCAGTTCTAAGATGTTTTAAACAAAATTAACCTGCAATTACAATACATTTCCTTAAAAAAAATATGTAGCCTGAAATGCATTTTTCTTGCTCCATGCTCACGAATGGGTGGTATTTGAACAACTGTTAAAATCAGTTTGGAGACCCTTCCCGTGAGCCAATAAGTAGCCATCTGCCGATCATGCCTGTCTGTCCCTCTAGCCCAGTGTGGATGAGGAACCAGAGGAGATGCCACTGCCGGACGGAGACACGGTCCAGGTCATCCCAGGAAGTGAGCTCATCTGGAGGATAGCACCCCGGCCAGACAACTCCGCAAAGGTGAGAGGATTGGCGTGGACAGAGGGGAGGCAGAGGGGGGAGAGGGGGCGGGGGAGGCAGGGAAGAGGGACTGTGGTAGCCACCCGTCAAGACAACTGCTGGGATCGTTGGGGTGACCGTACGACACTGGAGGGATTACTAAAACAGATGGTGCTGGTTGTCCATCATTGGATGGGTGACCCCTCTCTCTCGGTAGTTCTACGCCTTTTCCACATTTGCTATGCAGCTGAATGAGCTGGAGGAGGACATGAAAGGGGTCCTGCCCACCACAGACTGTCGACTCAGACCTGACATCAAAGCCATGGAGAACGGAGACATTGGTATGGTGATTTAGGAGGCATTTTATTTCCACATCTGATGTCCAGCCATTTGACCAGTAGTCGTTGTGTCTCTATGTTCTTGAAAGATTAGAAATCAGTCTGTGTGTTTTTCAGATCTGTCAAGTGCAGAGAAAAAGAGAGTGGAGGAAAAGCAAAGACTAGCCCGGAAGAATCGGTCCAAATCGACAGAGGAATGGAAAACTAGGTGAGCTGCAGGGTCCTCGCTCTTCCTGGAATGCCCTTCTGCTTCAGCGCTGCAATACTCACATTGAATGGATGCTCACACTGTCGCTCTGCCTTTGCTAATCCCACATTTGTGTCATCCTATGCTGTGTGGTGTGCTCCTCCCCTGGGTTGTCATGGAGAAGGAACCCAGCCCTTGGCCCCAGGTTTGGCTCCACTCGTCTGCTGTGGCTTGTGGTCCTTGTTCTTGTGGTTTACTGGGCGCTGCAGTACACTGCCCCCCGCAGGACAACTGTGGAACTGTAGCTGACCTTGCATTGGCGCCACCCGAGCAGTTTATTCCAGAGGAGCACATTTTAACCCTCAAGCTTATTTCATTCACATTGATCATCTAATTGGGTAATTTTTGAACCCAGGAAAAAATAAACAGTCACTTTATTTTTAAAACACTGAATTACTTACTATCAAATACCAGTCCTGAGGGGCTGAAACACTGAATTGTTTCCTATTAATCAGCAGACCTGAGGGGCTGAAACACTGAATTGTTTCCTATTAATCAGCAGTTCTGAGGGGCTGAAACACTGAATTGTTTCCTATTAAACAGCAGTCCTGAGGGGCTGAAACACTGAATTATTATGTCTTCAGAGAAGATAAGATTCAAATAAATAATATATACTAAATGTATTATGTAAAAATCTAGGCAAAGGAATAAGTTTGATTTGTTAAAAACGAGTATTTGATTAAGTCAATTCATGTCATGTTTTGGCTAGGATAATAAATATTATTTTGTTTGAAATAACAGTTGGTAGCTTGAGGGTTAAAATGCTGACTGCAATTCCCGTCTCTAACCTGCATGCTTTAGTCTTTATCACTAAAGTTATAGTGAAGGAATCTTGGTTTGGTAAAGTCTATTACCAGGTCTCAAATGTGCTGGATATAATGACATCTGTATAGGTTTGTAATAATCACAATTCAATCATACATTTGACTATGCCTGGACACTCACGCTGGGCTAGTTTACCTGACTCTGGGTTTGTCTTTTTGCCTCCTTACAGGTGGTTCCAACAGGGCGCCAACCCCCACAACAAAGCTCAGGACTGGCTCTACTCCAGTGGCTACTGGGACCGGAACTACACCTTGCTGCCTGACATATATTAGAATAGACACACATGTACCCTCAACTCTCTCTCCAGTTTAATGTTCTTCCAGTCTGAAAGCTCTGGCCGTGTTACTCTGAAGTTTTCATAGGATTCCTCAAGGGAGTGAAGGTTAGTCCTGGTCCGCTCGTGCAGGCAGGAAAAATGTGTTGAGACAGTCAATGTTGTCACCATAGGTAACATGAAGTGAGAGTTAAGGCATTATCAAGTCCAAAGCTCTGGTCCTATGGATGGTAAGGCTGTAAACGGACCCACAGCCAAGACAACAACCGTTCAGTAGTCCCTTAACATTATGTCCTGTTGTAGCCTGTTTCTCAGTGAAAGCAGACTGGTGAAGCCCTAATCTGCCTGTGAAGCTATGGTCATGGACCACTAAACCTGGCAGTCATCTTGATGGGTGTGTTTTAAATTGAGTGGATTTAATTTGTATCTCTAGTATCTATCTCCAAAACGCTTGTTGTGACACTTGTCAATGTGAATGCGGTGCGCTAGGTACCTTTACTTATGAATATGTGCAGCTAAAGTATTGTTCTGATACAGCACCAGCTTAAAACAATATTCATATTTTAAGTGTGTGAAATAGACTTGTTCAGACTTCTTTTAGTCCTTAGTAATAGGCTAACAAACATAGCTGTTGGTATGACTGCTTGAGACAAACAGCAACCATGGCTAGAGACATATTAAATGTATATTTTATTAAATAGCGTTGTTATAATCTTCTGACCTGTTGTATAATAGTAGTACTTGATACATTGACAATGCTGTGCTATGTATGGACTAAAATAGATGAATGCTGGCTCTTGCTATAGCACTGAGTTTGACCTGCTATATATGAGGCTCTACTTCTCTGTGGAAGGTTTCTTCTTAATTCAAAATGGAGTCAGGACATTCTGGAAAGTGCATATATCTGTTTGATCTCTTTACACACTAAATGCACTTATATTACATGCAGCACTTTGACTATGCAAGCATCAGCTGCATTAAACCCATACAGCATAACGTGTTCCAAACAGCACCTTTTTCACTATATCAAGCATTACTTTCGAACAGCGTTCCATGGGCCCTGGTCGAAGTAGGTTACTAAAGTACATAGGAAATATGTACTGTTTGGCACACAGGCATTTTGCAACTCACTTATTCCCTACATAATATTCCTCTCCTTAAAGCAAATTGGTTGGATTGTTCAGTAGACTAGCCCCTGTGCTCAGTGCGAATGCATGGTTTTCTCTTGTGCCTACACTCACTATGTATAGCACATTACAGGAAAACATATCATTTATATTGTTGCTAAATAAAAGCTTAATGTTATCTGAAATGGTTCGTGTCCTGCTTCTTGAAACAAAAGCGGTGTACTGATATCTGTGCGTAATGCTAACACAGGACACGTGTTACGAATCGTCTTGCTTCAAAGCACCCCGGGTCCACTTCTCACATGTCGGGTTTTATTGATGACTAGTGGGTGCCAGTTACATGGGGCACTACTTTGGCAACGTTGCGCCTCCCTGTTGGTCCGTCTCCTCTGCAGGTTGGGAGGTGTGGATGCGTATGAGTGTGGGGGGGTAGACGGCGTAGCCCTCCTCACTGACCACCTGCAGAAACTCGCACCGACTGCCCCGGTTGGAACATCCGCTTACCGCCTGCATGGGAACCGAGAAGGACAAGTACCCTGGGGTATCATCCATCCTGACTACAGCGGACCTTGATGGTGTTGGCATCGATGTGGGAACACGATGAAGACACCCTTCCAGGGACGCCTGTTGGCCGTTGAGGAACAGGAAGTAGTTGGGGTCGCTGATGGTTAGAGGCTGGGGTGCAGGAGGATGAAGAAGGGTTGAGGACCGTATCCTGGTTTTGAAGGCCCTTTCTGGGCTCACTGGGAAGGGTGGTGGCTGGGGCTGGGGATGTTGCCTGCTTTGGCCACTACAGAACTGGGCATCACACTGCTGGGGAGAAGGGAATCTTTCTGCCAATAACACGTGTCCAGGTCCAAAGTGACGAATGTAAGCACTGCCATTGAACGGAGGCTGGGAAATAACTTGAGTGGACAATGTGCCTTCCTCTGTCTCATTGGCCAAGTGGTATAGTGTCCAGACCTGATTGGTGGAATTTGGGAGGACTGGCTGAACATCAGGAGTGATGGGTCCTGAACTGATTGGAAAGCTCTGTGAAGTGGGGCCATAATGATCTGAAATGACAACCAAAGGAAAACCTCAAAGCATAATTGCAATATACTGTACAGTTTATTGAAGAGGTTCATGTTCCCAAAACATGTTCAATACAAAAAATACATATAACTGAATTATTGAAGTGAAACATCTCAGGGAAAATGTACCTGGATTAGTCTGCACACTCTGTGACCTGGTATTTTTGGTTATATTCTTATCAGTACCAAAAACATTGCCTGAAAAAACTCCAAGAGAAACTCTCAGAGTCCTCGGTTGTACTGTGGTAGAGTCGGCAGTCACCTCTTTACAATGGCAGATTGACCTTTCTGAAACCTGTATGGCTTTGTCCAACACTCCACACAATTATGAAAGGAAATAATTAGTAATGAGTTTGGTTTCTGTTTAGAATGTTTCTGTTAATTCATTTATCTTAAAACATACCTGATGTAGAAGATGTTTGTGTTTTTGCAGTTTTCCCCACATGTTCTTCAGTGTTGGGTATCCTGACTGATGACAATCTGCATGCTGGTTCAACTAGTTCTGTTTCAGAGAAGGCTCTTCCTGACAAACAACTTTTAGAATAGCTGATGATTGATGCAGAAGGAGCTCTTCCTGACAAACTAATACTTGAAGATGTTCTTGAAACTGCTGGAGACATTCTACCAGCAGATGGACATGTAGACACCACTTTTAATGGTGCTGACTGAATCTTGGTAAGACTGGATTTTGGAGAAGCTCTTTGAGAAACTCCTGAGCATGTTTGACTGTCCACTGTGTGTGCAGAGGGAATCCTTTGAAGATTAGATTGTGGAAACATGTCTGTACCAGACAGAGATTCACCAACGTGTGCTGTGGATATGAAAGGGAGTTAGGCCTGTTTAGATTTGAGATTTAGGTAACACTGACCTAATTCCATGTTCATTCTGCTCATTGCAAATGGAAAATATTATCAATAACTCATCAGCAAAGCATTATTCAATGTATGGATGACAATTTAACCTGATACAATAGAGTTTTGTGTAACAATTTTAGGAAAAAGTCTTATAATAATTTAATTTACCAGCTAGAGGCACAAGTAAAGATTCCATTAATGGTTCAAATATAATCCTTTCCAGGCTTGATTGTGGAGAAACTCTGGGAGATGTGTGTCTTCCTGGAGTCTCAGTTCTTCTCCCCACACTCTTTTCTCTGCTGGGTGTCCTGACAGTAGATACCCGGTTTGCTGGATAATGTAATTCTGTATCCGAGACAGCTCTTCCTGACAACCCACTTTCAGAGTATTCTACCCCTTCTACTGCTGTTTCCGAAAATGCTCTTTCTGGCACACTACATCTTGACGATCTTCTAGAAACTGCTGGTGAAATTCTCCCTACTGGGGTAGTTGGAGGGACCAGTTGTTTCTTAATGAAAGGAGGTGATGGAATCCTGACTAGACTGGTCTTCAGAGAAACGTTTGGGAAATGGTTTGAAGAAACTTGTGTGGAAAGCCTGGGAGTCTCTGCTGTTCTTCCCACACTCTCCTCTCTACTGAGTATCCTGACGGATGACACATTGCATGCTGCATCAACTTGTTCTGTTTCAGACGGAGTTCTTTCCAGTAAGCCTAATAAGTCACTTTCAGAACTGGTTGGCCATCTTGCCCAATTAGAATGTAATGGGGAAGGCAGTAGCTCATCTGTTGACAGTTTTTTGTTGTCTGTCGGTCCTGAATGTTTTCCGCAGTCACTGAGACACAGGGAGGACACTCTGGTCAGCCAAGACTCAGGTGACAAGCCTGTAGCTAGTGTAACAGCATACAAAAAGGGTTTGAGGAAAGAATGACAAAAATATATTAGAGAAAGTTTGACAGAAATAGTAATACAGACCAATAAAAAAAAGTATATCATAAACTAAATGACACTACCTAAAAGAGTGGATGTCTGAGGAGAAACTCTGGATAATGTTTGCACGTTTGCATGTTTTCTCCCCTCGCTCTCTTGCTGCTCTATGCTGAGTATTTTAACTGATGATACTATCCTGATTGTGGGTATTTTATGTTGTTCTTTTTCAGAGAAAACACTTCCCAATAAACCACTTTCATAATATCTTGTTTCAGAAGGAGCTCTTTCCCCGAAACTACATCTTGAAGTTAGTGAAGATACTGTTGGTGAAATTCTATCAACAGAAGCAGTTTCTGTAATCGGTAGCTCATTCAATAATGGTGCAGAGGGGATCACTCCGGTTGATGTCTCCACTTCTATGGTTTCACTGGAGGTTTTTTCTAGTAGGTCACTATCAGAAAGTCCAGTGGACGTTACTGTTGACACACCATCATTGGGACATCCAAAGGGAATCCTGACCAGGCTGAATGAAGGTGACATGTCTGGAGCCTTCAGTGATTCATAACAGTGAGCTATGGTTGGAAATCAATTAAGTAAGTAATTATTCCATTTCAATAAGGGTTATGGGATTGTATTTTTAACAGAAACTAAGGAGTCAATTCCATCACACCCACATCTCAGTGTGTGCTGCATTTGCCAAATGAACACACAATGGTCTGTTAACCCTGGGCTAAAGTTTAACCCTAGGCTACGGATTCATAATTGTAATCCTAAACCCTGGGTGTTTACCAAATTCAACACAAGACATTTTTACATTATTTCTCTCACAAGCTACAAATGTTATATTCTCCCAGGCAAATCTCCCAGGCAAATCATGTTACACGTATATTACACATGAGGATGTTTCACTCCCATTCATTTCTGACACTGGTTAATCAAGATGTCCACCACATCTGCATTTGGTTTGGCAATCTTGTTCCAACTTAGCAAGTCAAAATGAATTCCATATTAAACCTTTTTAAGAGGAAAAGTACTTTACCTGACACCAAACATTTCTGTGGAGAAACATCGGGAGATGTGTGGGAAGTTCTTTCTGATATAACACTTTCAGACCATCTTGAAGTTGCTGTTGTATCGATTGTAGTGCAATCAGATGATTCTCTCTCCTGGATGCCACTTGAAGAACATCTTGCAGAAACTGCTGCTGATATCTCCCCAAAAAAGACAGGTTGAGATCCCGGTAGTGCTGTCACCGAGGATGCCTGGTGGGCCTTTCCATCAGATAATATTTCTGCCGTGGCGGATGGAACCCTGGCCAGGCTCTCTTCTCTAAGGGGCACGCTGGCTGAGGATACACAGTGTACTACCAACTGTAAAACAGTTGTATTGAGTAAACTCTCTGAGATGTCACTGGCAAAACCTCTTGTGGACACTACCGGTGAAAAGCCTTCGGTAGCAACAGCTGGTGACTCAGATACCTTGTCAGGTGATGGTGCTTTGTAAGTCTCTTCAACATTAGAAATGTCTTTAGTAGAAGAGCATTCTGAGGACATTCTGTGGGCTACATCAACTATTTCTGTTTCAGAAAAAGCTCTTCCTGATAAACCACTTCCAGAATTTGTTATGACGGTTTCAGGAGACGCTCTTTCATCCAAATAACCTCTTAAGGATGCTGAAGAAACTACTGGTGAAATCTTATCAACAGAATCTGTTGGTAATACCAGTATCTCATCAACTAATGGTGCAGAGGGGATGACTGCAGAAGACATGTTTATTACTCTAGTAACAATTTCTAGTAAGTCACTATCAGACAATTTAGCAGACACTGCAGGGGTCACAACATCACTGGGACATCCAAAGGGAATCCTCAACAGGCTCAATGAAGGTGACATTTCTGGAGCGTTCAGCGATTCATCACAGTGATCTATGGATGGAAACACTATAAACTTAAAACACTTCTACTTTATACATAAGTAAACCTTCCGTGAAAGTAATACATACCTGGCTCAAATGTCTTTGTAGCCCCTTTGGGAGTGGTTTGTCTCTGAAGAGCTACTCTCATTTCTGTTTCAGAGGGTATTCTTGATGATACACAATCAACTGAAAATGCTGGTGAAATCTCATCCACAAAGGCAAATGCAATTAGTGCCTCTGATTGCTCCTTCAATAATGGCAATGCTGCACTTTCGCATATGTCACTGGCAGAAGGTCCTGCAGACACTGCTGGTGAAATCTGCCTCACAGAGATCTCTTCACACTCTACTGCAGTTCCAGAGTGGAATCTTTTTGTAATATCAGCTTCTGAGCATCTTGCTAAGACAGAAGATAATTCCTCCACAACTGGTGAATAAGAGAGATTTTTGTTTGAAACAGAGACACAAGCACATGATCTGATGAGCCAAGTTCAGTTTTCTTAATTGTTAGTCAGGCAACCTCCAAAGAGTCGAAGGCTATTCAGAGAGAACAGGAGAAGAGGGAGTAGAGGGACCATCCGGCTTATGAACACAGTTCAAAAGCCAGCATCTGTGATGGTGTGGGGGTGCATTAGGGCTGGGAAGGCACCATTAATGATAAACAATATATACAGGTTTTGGAGCAACATATGCTGCCATCCAAGATTATATATTTGTCAGGAAATGCCTTGCTTATTTCAGAGAGTATGCATGTATTACAACAGCATAGTTCCATTGTAGGAGTCTAGTTGCTAAACTGACCTGCCTGTAGTCCAGACCTGTCACTCATTGAAAACATTTGGCGCATTATGAAACAAAAACAAAGGAGACCCCGAACAGTTAAGCAGCTAAAATATTAAATCAAGCAAGATGGGGAAAACATTTCACTTTCAAAACGGTAGCAATTGTTCTCCTCAGTTCTCAAACGCTTGCAGTGTATTGTTAAAAAGGGCATATTTTTCTAAAAACAATACAATTTATAATGTGGTCTTTGTACAATTGTTTGCATCCCAATTCTTTTGGGAAACAGGGTCTTATGTTACAAAAACCATTAGCATGCATCCGGTCATATGTTATATTAAACAGTTTTTACAAGCATGGCAATTCTCTTTTGAGTACAGATTATTATCATACCTGACAGGAGAGGTGTCTGTGCAGATAGTCTTGGTGCCTCTCTTGGAGAGACTTTGGAAGATGTGTTTTCCTCTGATGTTTTCCTAACACTCACTTCTACCCTGGGTGACCTGACTGAGATCCCATTTTGTGCCACACTCCCTCCCACAATCTCTGAGCAGGATTTGTTTTCTTTCAGTTCATTGGCAGATTTTATACATTCAATTTCTGCTTGCTGCAAAGTTGCAGCTAAAGCTACCTTCACAAAAGACTGAGAGCCCGACAACACATTTTCTTGTAGGATTTCTCTACTGGTCTTTGACATAACCTGTTTTTCAGCAGCTAAAGAGGCACTAATCATGGTAGATTGGGGATGAGGCAGGTTCTGCACTAAGGGCACTTTGTGGAACAATGCTACATTGTCAGCCTCTCCCTCTGTTGGGTCATTCACCACAATCATCTTCCCCTTACCAACTGAAAGGGACCTGGTCAAACTAGTTCTGGAAGATACACCTAAGGAATGATGGCTGTCATTGCGGAAGGCAATGTTTTCTGGAAGGTTCTCCGGGTAGAGAATGCTGGCATTGTTGGTCGGGGCACTAGTGGTGCTGATCAATATATGAGAGCAGTTGGCCTCAAGTAGACTGGCTTCTGGTGGAGCTCTCTGGGGCACGGCTGACTGCACACCAGAACCTGACCGAGCCTGGACCTCCTCTTGCACAGCTGAGCTAGGTTGATCTCCATTGTGGACTGGGCTGGACTGACCTTTAATTCCATCCCCATTGTGGGTAACTCCAGGAACACTGCTAAGAACCTGATCATCTGACAAACCTATGGGCTCCCAGGTGGTGACATTGGACATCTGGGACGACCTTTGGCTGATATTCTGGCTGATTGACAGGCTTTCCTCAGCCAGCCGGAGAGAACTCTGTTCACAGTGCACAGATGCAAGATCTCCAGGCTGATTCTCTGGGCCTAGCTTCTTGTGCGTTATGTCTTTGGCATCTTTCAAGTCAGTGATGTGTTTTGTCTCTATTGAATTTATAACAATTTAGAAAATGTGTGTGACAAATCTTTAAAAAAAACACAAATCATTGTAAATTCCTTACCACGGATTTCTTGATATTGATGTGTCACATCTTTTGTATTCATCAAAAGATTACCTAAAGCAAATAGAAATAGGTATTGCGCCACTGTAAAGAGATAAAGCTAGCCTTTGAAATATTGGAATGACCTTGGAGACAAGGGTTCATACCGGAATCAGACAAGGGCATAGCCTATGTTAATTAAAGATACAGCAGCCCACTGTCTAAAATGTATTAAGGGTTGTAAAGAGTTGAAATACTTACTTAGTGTTATTGTAAGCATGCTATCAAATTGTACGACATTTATATAAAATATTAGTCATGTTAAAGGGGCATTCCGCTTCATGTAAATATTGACAAATGCTTTAGAAATACCTCTTGGGCTTGGTTCAAGCAAGTCATACCCCATTAACCAAGAAAATGTATACAAACACTACGGCTATCTACTGTAACTTTAAAACGGTTGAAACAAATTGTTATGTTCTGATATTCCCTTGTATCTAGAAGCCTATATGAAATGTGAAGTGCATACGTGTATACGTGTTTTTTTATATTTCAATTGTTAATGTCTGTTAGTAGCTACCAGCACCACTCACGTTCTTTAAATTTCAGCAACTCTTCGCAATAAGCGGCAATAAATTCCGGTATCTGCTTTGGTTGCTCAATGAGTATAGCTCTGCAAATACTTTCCAACCAACTCTTCAGCCCGTAAGGAATGATCATGGTCAACGGTGGTTTGAATTGAAGTTTACCCCTGTTAGCCATCTGGAAAAGTATTTAGGATGTACGCATAAACATTTAGTCAACATTGTAAAAATAGAGTTACTGTTTAGCCGATTATTTACGTGACTTAACAAAATCTATTACACGTCCTACACGGTTAGCTAAATCTATTCCGACAATTCTAAATTACCTCAGATAGTTTGAAATAGAAAATACATACCATGGCAGATAACAGGTGTAACTCATCCTGGGCCAACATCGAGCTCCTATGCTGGACTCGAAGCATTAGTATCCGCGGCATCTAGACGTCACAATCGCAGTAGTATAATTCAAGTTAAGCATGTTGACAAATGAAAAAGTGTTCTAAAGCGATAATATGCCATTCCATCAATTATCATGGAACAATATAACTTTTGGTCATAAAATAAGTTCATAGTGGTCGTGTTTTAAAACACAATTAAAATGAATGTTCACTGTTTTAAGGTATTATACAAATCAGATTTTCCGCACTGCATCACACAATCTGACAGTACTAGATAAAGTGGGACACACTTTTCAGCTAAAATAAAGCACAACATTTCATCAATAATGATGAATAAATGATGATTGAGTAGAACATATAAATATAATTGTAGTGGTAGGGAGCTCCTAACACCTAACATGGTTTACAGAAAATATGGTGCCCATACAGCAAGGAAAGGCAGAGAACAGAGAGAATTGACAGGACAAACACATAAAGCCTACCGGCAGAAAAGGATACTAAACTATGCCGTAAGGATTTAATGAGAAGGCCTATAGAGGAGTATCAAGAGCAAATGGAAACAAGGCAGATTCCTAAACTTAGATTGTTGGCAAGGGCTTGGAACATCCCAAAGTACACACTCTAAAGGCGTGTTAAGGGTCTTGTGAAAGGCTATCACCATGCTTCAGGATAATTTAATCCGAAATGCTTGTACAGAGAGGCTTCCTGATGGTTTTGATGCTTAATTATAATTAAAATTAATTAAAATTGCACAAAAATGTAACATGTGTGGTTTGTTTGAAATCCTATGTATTGTTGAATGGTATGTTCATATCTTCTAAAATGCTTATTCCAGGAAGCGTAGTAATGAGTTTTAATGAGATTTATTGAGAAAATATTGTCCCACTTTACCAATGTGTCCAAGTCAACCTGTCAGATATTTTTTTTAAAAAGAGGGTTTCAGATGGTGTTTCAATGAAAGTAGCAACAATAATTGTCACTGGGTGTAAGGAGGCAGGACACAGTCGCAAAGCTGTTTTGGAGAAACAAATGTTCAAAAAGGCAGCTGGACAAGAAATGTGGTACTAGGAACATGAACAAATACCAAAAAGAAACACTGGGGCATAAGGAACTTAAATAGGGACTAAACAACAGGTTAACCAGGAACAGGTGAAATTATTTTGATTGTCTCAGTTGCGATTTACCAAAAAGTGCCCCACTGTACAACAAACGACCCTACTAAAATAAAACATTATGGGCCGGTTTCGCAGAAACAATTTCAAGCCAAGTCAAGGATTAAAACAACAAGCTCAATAGAGTGAAGAACACATAATTTTTAGAAGATGTTTTTGTCAGACACTAGGTTTAATCAGTGTCTGTGAAATTAGCAATTAAATCATTTTTTAACTCTCTATTAGACGTTAGCCACAAAAAACCCTTATGTTTTCCCATTATACCCATACGCTATAGATATAATTAGGCTACTTGTATGATATGGTTACACAGCTTGGTGTGCCTTCCATGTCAGGGTTTTCTGTGAAGAGATATATTTGTGTTACTTGTGACAAAATATATTCTCTGTATCTGAATTAAGTTATCTATGAAAATAAATTAAATTCCCACCAGTGTTGTAATACTACTAATTAAGAAAAGCTTTCAGGCTAAATTTAATCAAACTGAAGATTTATCCTCTAATGAATATACCACAACTCATAATTAATCTGATGAAATGAATAGAATAACAAGTCATTTAAAGAACTTGTTCCACTCCTCTCCCTTCTGAAGACGGACACAGGCTATTACTATATTGTCATAAGTGAGCATTGAAAACCCCTTCTAGTGGGGCCGCTACATTGTGGCTGTACATTAACATCCCTTCTCAGCTTTTTAATGGTGCAAGGCGTAGGGTCAAACAAGGCGCTCAGAGCCCCACTGTCAGCAATACTGGCCTCACTGCTGCAGCTGGGTAAAGTTTCGGACAAGGCAGCTTTGAGTTGTGGGGAAGCAGTTGGACAGCAACATATAGCTTGGTCTCTAGGTTGCCTTCAATTGATGACCCTTGAATTTTCCCATTGTAATTTTGACTCCAGATTTATAATAGCTACTGATTTACTGGTTATGACATTTTGAGGTGTCAACTTCCGTTACCATCGCAAACATGATCAGACCACTTCGGGGTTGGATGAATTGCATTTATTTTAACTTATTTTTAGTTCATTGCCGATAGAAGAACATTTGTCACTTTCCGTGGTGGATTTACTCCCCCTCCGTCTTTGCTGTTTTGGGGAGAAAGCAGACATAAAGTTAATAAATAAAAAATTGTGTATTTGCAATCAATGCATTCAACAAAATGTACATGGCTGATGTATAGGGCCATGTAGAGATTTTGATCCTGGGTGTTTACAATGGTTTAGCGTGAGGCGTGCTGGGGCTTGTATATTTTATGCTCCCCAATAAGAACATAGCATTTATTTACCCTTTAGGCTGATTCTTAAAGACCATTTCATTTTTGAAGGTGTAGTTGTCTGGTCTGTGTTTGTCATTTTTGAGTCTTCATCTTTACAAGGTCTGGATGGGTTGATTGTCTGTAAAAACTTAGGGGAATAGACCGCATCCCCCTCGTCGCTTGTAACCTGCAGAAACTGCGGTCCACAGCTCAAATCCACTCCGCAAAAACGGTCAATCGGCATTGAGATGGACAAGACTCCGGTATACCTGTCTTGATTAGCTTGCTTGCTCTCTTGAGAAAAATCTATTTCCGAGGTCAGGGGTGAACGTTCCACAAGTAGATAGTTGGGAAGATTCATTTGCTGAGGAACAGTCTTAGTTTTCTGGCAAGACTCTTCCCCTGTCTGTCCACTTAGTTGACTTGAGTTAGCTGAAGGGTGAGGGGTCCTTCTTTCCAACAATACATTTCTTGGTAATACCTGTTCAGAGTTGCCACTGTCTTTCTTTTGATCAACACAATACACTGTCCAGACTTTGTTGAGAGAACTTTCCAGACCAAGGCCCACATCTGGTTTTATGCAATCTTCAGCAAGGGGCTCACGCTGGATGTTTTGTTGCTCCCTTACTGATGAAATATGAAGATACATAATTGCAAAGTAGGGTTTTGTAAAAGTACAATAAAAACAGGACAAACATATAATAATGAAAATATATATCAGAAAATATGACAGGGTGAAATGTTTTTTACATTTGTTCACTTTTTCTTATAAGAACCTGTTCGACATCAGACCTTAGCAGTGTAGGACTGCTGTCCCACTCAGACTTAAACCCACCTAAACATGGTCTACAATGCCTTGGCAAACACAAATGACTGCAACAGCCCTTACCCAATCTGTTGATCAGGTGGTTCCTCTCATTGACAGCCTTCTTGATTGGATTGGCATATTTCCTGTTGTTCTTCATAAGACCCTTCACAGGTTGACCTTGCCAGAAGAACTGCGGTGCGGCGACACTGGGGACTGACTCATCGTCCGGTGGTTCAAAAACCTCTTGTGTTTGGACCTCATGGTGAGCTGGTTCTATTGTGACTACCTGTTCATGTGCTGCATAAGCCAATCGGGACATTGAAACATTCTCTTTGTGTTGAGGGATGACTAATTGAGGTATAAGCACATCATGTTCATGTTGAGGATCGACCGGTCCAGATGATTGGTTGACTGGTCTCACCAAGTCTGTTACTTCCAAAACATCCTGTTCCATGGTTGCACTCCCTTGTTGTGAAACAAACATACATTATATAACACCAAGTATACATTTGTGTCATGTACATACTAACAGCTATTTATTGGCCCCTGAAAGATAAAATAAAGAATTTAAGATATAAAGTGCAGAGTCCTATTTCCAACATTACCGGACAGATGATGAACTGAATGTGACACTTGGGAGTAGGCTGGTCTCTCTTCAGTAGGTGTGGTTCCTTGGGCCATATTAATAGAGATAGTGGTTCCATGGGCCATAATGTTTGATGAAGTCTGTGTGGGTCCATGTGTCAGGTTATGAGAGGAAGTCTGTGGGGTTTCATGGGTCAGGTTAAGAGAGGATCTCAGTGGGGTTCCAATGGTCAGGTTACGAGAGGAGGTATGTGTGGTTCCATGGGTCAGGTTATTGGAGGAAGTCTGTGGGGTTCCATGGGTCAGGTTATGGGAAGAAGTCTGTGGGGTTTCATGGGTCAGGTTAAGAGAGGATCTCAGTGGGGTTCCAATGGTCAGGTTACAAGAGGAGGTATGTGTGGTTCCACTGGTCAGGCTATGGAAGGAGGTCTGTGTGGTTCCATAGGTCAGGTTATGAGTGGATGTCTGTGGGGTTTCATGGGTCAGGTTATGTGAGGATGTCTGTGGGGTTTCATGGGTCAGATTATGAGAGGATGTCTGTGGGGTTTCATGGGTCAGGTTATGGGATGAAGTCTTTGTGGTTCCATGGGTCAGGTTATAGGAAGAAGTCTGTGGGGTTTCATGGGTCAGATCATGGGAGGAGGTCTGTGTAGTTCCATGGGTCAGAT
>JACXGK010003525.1:32769-44797 GCA_016801125.1 Novumbra hubbsi | reverse complement strand
CAGAACAAAGACACTGAGAGGACCACAGTCCAGACACAGGCAGCCAGAACAAATACCCTAAGAGGACCACAGTCCAGACACAGGCAGCCAGAACAAATACCCTGAGAGGACCACGGCTCAGACACAGGCAGCCAGAACAAAGACACTGAGAGGACCACCGTCCAGACACAGGCAGCCAGAACAAAGACACTGAGAGGACCACCGCCCAGACACAGGCAGCCAGAACAAAGACACAGAGGACCACAGTCCAGACACAGGCAGCCAGAACAAAGACACTGAGAGGACCACCGTCCAGACACAGGCAGCCAGAACAAAGACACTGAGAGGACCACCGCCCAGACACAGGCAGCCAGAACAAAGACACAGAGGACCACAGTCCAGACACAGGCAGCCAGAACAAAGACACTGAGGACCACCGTCCAATGTCACATGATTAAGTCCTCACAAGGTTTCTTGGCAGGTTCCCATAAGCAAAAATGCAATTTCTGTGTAAGGGGTTACTTTTAGTGTAAACTTACATTTGGGGTTACTTTTAGGTTTAGGCAATACCACTTTGGATTAGTAAAATAGGCATAAAGACTAGGATGCTGAGGTTAAGGTTAGGGCTGAGTTAGGTTTAGGCCTAAGGTATAGGGAACATGTGGATTTCTGGGTTAGGATTAGGTTTCACCTTTCCACAAACACAGAAATCGAACTTATGTGTGTGTTTTACTATAATTGTGGGCATTAGTTGACACCCAAAAAGTGACTTGAGGCTGCTGGTTAACAAAGAATAAAATGTGTGATAAAAAGCAAAAATAAAAAGTAACCAAAATAAACAATGTTTGTCTTAGAGGCTATTTAGCAAAAAAAGTATAAATAGGCTTTAAAATGTGTTACTTTTACATTTAGTCTTTGGGGTCCATGGAAGGAGAGTAACACCTACAAATGTGTGTGCATTTGTCTGTTGTGGAGTGGTAGGTTATATGTGGGTTTGTGTGTAACAGACCTTTTTACAATCTGTGGTACAAAGAGGAGATTCACTGGCCTGGCAAGCAGGTAAGATTTGCCCTCAGCTAACACACTGGTTCAATCTACCTGACGGAACACAGTAGAGAAGGTCCAGATTCCCAGCATGGGAAAACAACCAGGAACACTGGTTGTTGCTGACTGATTCGAGTATTCAAATCTTACAGAGAACTTTCATTCAATGTAAAAATGTCTAACTGGAAGTTTAACTCACTGTTCTGACATTGTAAAAGCTAAAATCACGTTTGTGTTTACCAAATTGTTCAGGTTAATGCCAACAGGCGCGGGTCAAAGCCCTGTGGCAAAACGGCCATCGCTCCGTCACTGCAACATGCTTAGGCTTTAATGGTCATCAATACATCCCCTCGGTCACATCTATCATGGTTTCTTTTTAGGAGTAACATGATGAAGAGAGCTTGATTTCCTTCCAGACCCCAAACCTCTGCTTTATAGAGAGCGCCAGCGGCCTGCCTGGGCCAGATGTTTCACAAGGACCGATCGCAAAGCCACATATGTAAAAATAACAGGAGTAACATCCCTGCCCATTAAATCGGACAGATGTCTTCTGGGACAGAGCACGGTTCTCCGGGCCCGCTTAAACAAGGCCCTGCATGCCAGAGTGTGCTTGTCGAGGTTCACGGGCACCCGCGAACAAACACATGCCTACCAAAGGGTACACTGTGGCGGGACAACAGAATCAATCATCTGTACAAACACTCGCGCACCTGAGGATTATACCGGTATACTGCCAAAAGACACGAAGCAGCAAGAGGAAAACCCTAGGAAGACTACTCACCATCTGAGATCGACTCTTGGGGCAGCCATTGATATCTTCGATCTTCTCGTTGGCTGAAAACAAAAGAGAGAGAGAAGAAAGGCTTCTTAATGTTATCCTATAGGTTCTTAGTTCAGCGTGTTCCTGCTCTCTGGCTGTCTCGGACTGTGACAGGGAGAGTGAATGAGGAGATCAGGCCTGTGACTCTGTCTGCAGTGAGAGGGTCACTGCCCCCTCCTACTGAGGAATGAAACCCAATCTAGTCCCAGAGAGTGTGCGCGGGGCCACTAAGGGCCAGGCCGTGATGGCTGGGAGGCCACTGGTGCTGGTTTTGGAAGGGGTGTGTGGATCCCAGAAGAGGCCCCTCCCACAGCAGCTGAGGTCGTCTTCTCACAGCTGACATTTGTGCCGGCACCACAGCCCTGTGGGGCCCACCGCGCAGCTCTGCCACGGGGCTCTGACTACCACCTACACTGCGGGAAAGTGGATCCAAACTTTGCGTCAGGTGGATAAACACTGACGAACACAAATGTGAACCCACCTTGAGGAATGTATTTTACAACCTTCAACATACGTGTGTGACCAACAGAAAAACGCTGTCAGCATCTTCCTCTATCATCCAGTTCACTTCAACCAAAATAATGTGCTCTACCGAAGGGGGGAAAAAAATCCACAAAAAACTCCAACAGGTTCTACATTAACCAAAACATCTCTGGTTGTCCCAGAAGAAACACAACGATGTTTCTGGATCGCTTTGATCCCAGTCATGTTCCCAAACCAGTGTTAGCATCCTAATGCATAGAGCTGCATGGTCAGATTCCATAACCAAACGCACCCAAGAATACCCCCCAACACTACACACAATTATGATAGCATGGGCCCCGCAAGGTCTAATACATTAGCAGCTAGCACAGCATTAAATCCGTTCAGCAAAGACGTATGCTTATGATGATGTGATGAGTTTTAAGGGATATTTTTAGCATGTTAGACCTATTTCTCCTCTGACATTCAGTGGTGAAGCATAATCCAGGCAGTTACATTTCTAAAATATATTTGATTTTATAGTTGCGTGATTAACCCCAAAATATACTCTAAACTGTTGCGCAATTGCAGAAACCATACTAGCTACTTCAGCCCTTCACTGACCAAATGGAGAAGTCATCTCTTCCTAGCGTAAACATACGTGGCAGTATGCGTGGCAAACATACTGTAAGACTGATAAAACAGCGTAGCACTAGAAAGTGACCACTGTATTAGCCTTGAGAACCAGGGTCTGTGGTATATTGGGGGTGTTTGTGGTTAAGAGACTAGCAGTGCGTAGGTTTATAAATGAGTTCCAATAGAAGTGCAAAGCAGAAAGTAAATAAAGTTATTTATGATAGTAATTGTGAAACTACCAACTCTTTTTAAACCTCAAAGATATGGGATGGTTGTGTAGTTTATGAATGGCTACGTTTTGAATTATTTCTTTTTCGGTGTCCAAAGAATGTTTATAGCTAACAGTATATGGCCTGTGCGCGCAACAAGAAAGCCAAATCTCAGAAACTAAACCTTACATTTTCTGGAGGATGCTTCACCACTACAAGTTATTAGAAAATTAGGTCTAAAATGGTAAAAACTGAAATATTCCTTTATGCCTGGCCATCAAATGACAATGAAAAAACTAGAACAGAAGGCCCAGTGTCTCCAGATCCAGCCTTCCCTGCTTTTGACGTTGCAAAAATCCCCTGTGGATGTTTCCTGTCCTAAAGACCCGCCTGTTTACCCTGCCCTTCAGAAAAGTTCTAAGAATGTATGGAATTATTTGGAAATTAATGATTCTCTATTCAAGAGCACATTTCTTTGTGTCTGTATTGAATGCCATTAATAAGCCTCAATAAGCGTACACAGAAAAACTCATTTGTATATTTGAAAATAAGTTTATTTTTAAGTGAAAATATTGAAATACTAGCATGACTGCTGCCATGTTTTTGGCCTTAGCATGAGGACATTATTACAAAACAATTGTGATCTAATATATAAAGTAAATATGGGAAATTCACAAATATTTTAGAATGGCAAATACACATACGGTCTGGTTTAGGGATGAATCACTGGTCAGCTGGTGTGACCTCAGTACACATTGACCACCATCCCTCCCCTTTAAATGATGACAGGGCAACTTTGTGGGGAAATGACAGGACTCTGACTAAGGAGAGGCTGTGCATGACATTTCATCACAAAAAAAACCTCAGTGAATGTTCTCTTAGACTGCTCCATTGTCAAATATTTTGTAATTAAACTGAGGGATTTTCCGAATCGAGTTGAGGGATTTACCCAATCATAAAATGATTACAGAATAGGAACATGTTCATAATAAGATAATAATGCATTGTTTTGAAATGAAGGCTTGTACATACTGCTAAAGACGAAATCCTTGTTACCCCAATGTAAAGTTTAATAGTTGTTAAGACGTCAAATACGTATAAACAGTTCATCAGTAATCCATCAAAGAACTCCGGTTAATGAATAAGTTATAGAGCAGTGCCAAATAACAACAAGATATCGCCAAAAGCTGCTACTCCTTACCGACAACCTGTATGATCTCCGCCAGCAGCACTCCGTCTGTGACGTCTGTTTGTAGGTCCTTGATAAGTCGCTTGTGTCCTGATTTGGCAAGGTAGTGGTTGGCCCAATCCGTATAGATCTGTTCAGGATACAAAACACCAGCGGCCACCTATTAGACTTCAATGTTACACATTATTTACAAAAGCAAACAAAAAGTCTGCGCGTCGCTTTTTTAGTTCGTCCAAGCGGTCAAAGACCATAACACTTCAGATAAAAATACATTACTCAAATGAAAACAAACCATACGACTCAAATGAACTAACATGGTTGAATGGGAGCTGCGCACCCCAATTTCTTTTGTTGGGGTGTGAGGCTGGCATATATATCCGCGTGGTATTCAAATTGGGACCATTGTGCTCGGATGGAGCATTGAAAGCTGCAGCGCGAGCGGCAGGTTTCAATGAGGCGCTGACATCACGGGCTCGAGGACAGAAAAGGCCCTTCAGAGTGCGCGAGGGAGGGGGAGTGAAGTTGAATTAAGCATCTGAATAATCTGAATAGCTTCGTTTATAATTGGTTGCTTTACCTCTCCCCAAGGCCTTCTCTCCTAAATCCGGTGAGGGATTTTTGAAACCCCCACGTAAGAAAGGCTCAAGTATATAAGCAAACACGTAAGAGAGAATGTATACGAAAGTGGACGGAGTTAAGATCATAGTTGCGACTTAATATGTCGCAACTTATATGTCCCATTCGCCATTATTGGCTTTGCCTCATTGGCTTTTGCTTTGCCTCATTGCCGAAACTCACGCTGGGGGAACACGCTGTTTACGATCCTAAATAGCAAGTTTTATACAGAAAGATGAAACTGCCTCTCAATCTTCGAGCAACATATCTGAAGCACTCCAGTTAATCTACTTAGTGTTTCAACCAGCTATATTAAGCGCCACACGTGCCAAAGCATGGGGGGGGCATAATGTTAGCGCACACCATGTCTCTGGATGAATGCGATATTGAATTTACTCTTCACAAAATAAGTATAAACCACTGCACATCAACACAAACTCAATTAAAATCCACATATCAACAACAATTTAAAAAGTGCACTTTCAAGTGCATCTAAATGTTCTAGAAAGATTTTATTGGACATTGCCAAAAGCACTAAATTATACACGATCCACTTCCTATCCAAAACCGCACAAACACAGCTCGCTGACACTGCTGTGACCTGAGTTTCTTGTGTAGTTAAAGTTAAATAGACTTGGGGCCAATCCACACAGTTTCTCATCATAAGATTTCTCTACCATGATTGGCTTTACCAGAGGTGTGTACCTTTCACCCACACTCACTTTTTATGTATAGTACATATGAATGGATGCTGGCACACACAGGCACGCACACAGACACACACAGCTATAACATGGCTCTGAGCCAGGAAATAATAAACAGGGCTTTAAGGATAACGTTCTCCCAAAACAAACACAGGCTGGGCAGGTTTGTGGTAAGGGATGTGGGGGTCCTCTGAAGTTGTTTTATACAGCAGGTAGTATGAGGGGTGGAGTGTAATTAAAAACCAGGTGAAGTGGTAAGCTGTCAATCTTTTAAGCAGAATGGGAGAGGGTACAAACTGCCCGGGGGCGGCAGGAGTCAGGGGTAACAGGAGGGGGAAGGCACTGGGGAAATATCCAACCGAGGAGCTCATGGAGGCTCCTTATTATTATTAGAAATTAAACAGACTTGAAATGTCCCCCTTGATATTACTGTAATATGCAACATTAAATCAATTGCCCATGATTTGAAGGAGAATCTTAAAAATTTATCTGTTATGATAGGTTTCTATTTTGTGTTTGTAATCCTGTACATTTGTAATAAGACAAGGCCTGTAAAACAGCTTCCAATTCTGTTGACATTAGGAAACCCACAGGGAGAGATCCATGTCTTCTCTGAAGCACTACCCCTCTCATTTCTAGTGCTCTTACAATTATTTTTTACCTAACAATCTTTACTTGGGTCACTACTCAAGTTTGAAAAATCGCCCATGTGCGAACACTACATACTCTAACAATATTTGACAACATTTGTAGGTCTGGTTTTCGATCTGGGCATAATAGTATTACTGGAAATAAATTATTTTGGAACCAAATTGCCAAAGCCTTGGATAAAAGAAAACCTTGGATAAAAAGGATTTTGATACAGTTCATAATTTCACCTGGAAATAATTGTATATAGGGCTTTCCATGCTTGAGGTTTCAGAATTATCTTAGTTACAGGGCTATTTTAACCGATGATGTAGAATCTGAAATTATTGTCCTTGACGAAGGAGTTCTGCAGGTTTCAATCCTAGGTTCTTTACTGTTCACTCTATATATTAATGTTATCTATAACCACGTGAGAATTATTTATGCTTAAGTATACAGCTGCTCATTCTCTTAAGTTTGCACTCCTACGGTTTGATTTCAAATTTGCGGATCTTAAGTTTGTGCCTAATGCAAATAAAACAAAGTGTATACAATTCTCTAAATTGGATTATTTCAAATTACTACCATGGGCAGTTCTGTTATAGAACATTATCTTCTTCAAATATCTTAGGTTACATGTCAAGCTGACATATAAAATACACTTTACTGAAATTGTTAAGACGTTCAGTGAGAAACATGTTTTATAGAAACAAATCATGTCTGTCATCCCAGCATAGAAATTAAATAGCACAAGCCACTTTTGTCAGTATTAGAATATGGTGATGTACTGGACAAATGGAAGTTATCAGATGCCCTATAAAGACAGATATAGAGACTTTACTCTTCATGTAAAACTGCGTTTAACTACTATGCTCCTAATGCATGGAATGCCTTGCAGAGTAACCTAAGTAAGAAGTTTTGTAGTATAATGTTTCATATTTACCTTTTCACTTTTGATAGATTCCCTAAATGTGTTTGCTCCTTATTCGATTTTATTTCTTGGTCTCCAAATATATCTTTTTGATCAGATCAAATTAAAATCAAAAGGCTATGTGACTCAGACATAGTTGGGAAAATTATTTCATTGGGGTGTCATGTCCATTTAAACAAAAAATATATAGGAATACAATGAAAATGCATGAGACTCAGAGCCACACATACCTGTTTTGTTTCTCCTCCTCACTCATTCCCTGAATGAATGAGTGAGGAAATGGAAGAGCACATTAAGACTGAAAGAATCCTACTCTGAAGTTGTGTCAGAATAGTGAAACCTCAACCCATTAAACCTTAACTGGTGAGATTACTTTGATTTGTGTCCGGATCCGAATGAGCTGTCAGTCGCCCTGGGAATTCTCCACTTCACAGAGAAAATACCCTCTCTTCCAGAACAACAACCGTCCTGACAGTGCTCCAGCCCCACATTTCAATGGCTGCTTGAACCATTGGTGGAAGTAAGAACTTTAAATTGAGTATCTAGCCCTTGTACGACAAGTGCGTATCTCCACTAGTGTCGGATTGATGTGACCAATGAAAAGAGAACTTGTGTCTATAACTGGGGTTCTTGGGAGGGACCGAGGGAGGACATATGGAGGGTATTCACTTGTCCTACATAAGTAACCAACTGAACTGGAACCATACTGGAATGCAACATGATACTCAAAGACAGGGATCTGATTTATGTGCTATATTTGACCACTTTATACCCTTAAAGGACACCCTCTGTGTTTGTGCGAGAGCATGTGTGTGTCAGCAAGTGCTACATCGTGTTTGAAATAGGTCAAACACAAAGACTATTAAAACAAACATTAATACACACACACAATGTGTGTTTGAAAAGCAGGAATCAGCAGTAGAGATATTATCAAAGGGATCTCCTCTTTAAGGATTTGGCTGGGGAATTGGAATAAAACAAACATACTTTTGGGGGTTCTGATTGAGTAGAAAAGTAAACTAAACTCACAAAATATTTATTTCATAATCAATTACTTAATGGAATTAATTTAGAGGTCCACAAATCACAAACAAAGCGCAGATAATCCTTCTAATTCAACAGGCAACTGTCTCTGTCCCACCACATGCCTTAGCCATGCCTCAAAAACCAGCCTCCACGCACCAGCGGGGCCTGCTGACTCACTCACCCAGCATCTGATGCCTCGCAGAGGGCATGACGCACGGAGACCTCCCCCTAGAGCACCGGGTCATGAGCCGCGGGAAAGAGAGGGCAGGCAGTTCATCACGCAGACATGCCCATTACTTGTGCTGGGACTTTTCTGAAGTGGGAAATGAGGTGGTAGGGCACTTTGATGTGAAAAGGCACATCGTCTGTGCACAGTAGCCAGGGATGGTAGCGATGAAAGCCAAACAGGTGTGTACGAGCATGCGTGTGTGTGAAGAGAAGGGATTGAAGTCCCTCACCGGGGCCCACCACGTTTCATTAACTCCCTCTTTCATCTTTGGCTCAGCTTGCGAGGCGTCATTTGACTCACATGCCACAAAACGCAGACACAATGCAGCACCGACCACATAAAGGAACAACAACACTTCGTGTCTATTCGTGCTCCCCAACCCACTTACGCTAACAACCCGGCGTCTATTAAGGCGATTACTCCTAGGGTTCACAAAGAGGCCCAAAACAGCACAACATTGAACACACCACTGAGTCCTAATCTAACTAAGTAAAGAAAACTGTGCAGCAAAAAACACCTGTCCTCACGCGATGCCACTTTACAGCCAGTTTGCCAGGAAGTTTAACTTTGTTCAATTCCTAATGGCCGAAAACCGGGAGAGTTAAATGCCAAACAAACACACTTGCAAAGATGTAAATTTAGATGTGGTGAAATGAAGGGCAAAACATCTCCTTGCGACCTAAAAGTAGTTTTTTGATGTGAGTTTTCCATTCTCATGTGAATAAAACAGGAACTACTGTACACAACTTAACAAAAGTCTGTATGTGGCCAAAACACCACACAGATTTATACTGTGTAATAAATCGTACCCACTTCACTGTATTATAAAAAAAAAAAAATCACATACAGTTCACGTACCTTGGTCCAGATTTAATATATAGTAAATGTTGTGTCTATTCTAACTCTGTGGTATGTTGAAAGTGATATGTACTTTTCCTCTTAGCCTTGATCCAGAAAATCAACTGGCTATCAGCCTCTCTCCCGAAATATACATAACTTCCTCCGCACAAGCTCACAAGAACTGGCTCCACTCCAGACCTGCTATTCTGAGTTGACCCCATCATCAGCCTCCTGTCTCTCTCTCTCTCCATTCCTCTTTCTTTTCTCCTGTTAGATGTTCACCTTTCTCCCCTCACAACGCTACCGTCAGTGGCAGGCTCTGTCTGTTCATTCTCCTCGTTACTCTCATTTTCCCATTCTATTTCATCAATTCATCTTTCCTCAAAGTGTCCTTCGGTGGTCTAGTGGGATAAGCCACTGCTTCTGGTGTACATGTAAAATCCAGTCTACTGTTCTTTTAGAAAAAGCTCTCTTCTATGTTCATTCACTATTTAGATATCCAATCCCTAAAATGCCAACAAAAATGTGTCTCATCTTTCTCAATTCTTTTTTCTTTTCTTCAAATGACATCAAGTGAGTTATGAGCATGAATAATTAGAATAAATAACAACGGTGACCTCACTCTTCCTGACGGTACCTCCTTCTCACTGACCGTTTTGAAGTGCTCGCAGGAGACATGACTCGGGCCCCTGGCCGGCACCCTGAGGGCCACACGCGCTGCCATTTACGCCCACGCTCAGGCGGGTTAATGGGGCACAGCTGCTGGGGCAGGAACCAGAATGTCCAGAACACAAAAAGAAAAACACGCAGAAAGTTCCGGCAGGTGGAGTGTAATGGATGGACGCCAGTTGCGGCAGCGTCACGTAGACCAGGTGGTAAATATAGCCCAGCCAGCAGTCCCTCAGACGGCTCCTTTCCTTCTCACGTCTCCCTCTCGATTTGACTCTCTGATCCCCGCTCTCTGTTTACCAACTTTTTATATCCGTCCACGCCGGGTCTCACTCTGTCAAGTCCCTGGCACCTCTCCAACTGGTGTTAAGTCTCAAACTCACTTTTCACCACACTGTCTCTGACTCTTTCACTCCGTGAGTCAACCGTCTCTGACCCCACCACTAGTCCCCCCTCACCCCTCCCAAGGTGCCGCTGGGCTCAGAACCCAAGACCGACGGTGTAAACAACAAGAATGCTTTCGTGTCAGAGTCAACTGCGTCACAGGCAAGAACTAAGACAGGCCCTGAGGGGTCCTAGTACCTCTGACAGCTCTTAAAGTGTCTTCCTGTACGATACACACCTGGCGTAACACACACATGCATGCATGCACATGCACACACACACACTTGTTCACTCAGGGGAGGTCTTGACTCACACACACAAGAAACAAAGAGAAAAGGGAACAAGTCTGCAGTCTGAACCTGAGTGAGTTCTCCCATCATTCACCTTCAAGCTGTGAGTTGTCTTCAATCCACAGCAGAGTGAAAGTTCACCGAAAGTGCAGCTACCCCTTCACCTGCCAATCATAACTTCACTTGGTACCATCAATGTATTTTTTCCACAAAATCTGGGTAAACTCTCAAGCAGTATTAAAAAAGGTTTCACCAATAAAGGGACAGTTTAAGGTTTTAGAAATCAACCATAATTACCAAAACGCCAGGTGAACTTTGAAGACTCCTAACTAGACTATGCAATTGTTATCTACCGTTTACTTATTGCGCACGCATGCACACACACACTCCTGATTTAAGTTGCAATCAGTCTGAACACAACCATTCCCACTAGTTCATGGGAAATGTTTAATAATTTGCTGGCTGTATTGATATGCCTATAACGTTGTAGTGCGAGGAAAGGGTGAGAGACCATGGGGAAGAGAGGGGGTGATTGTAGTGTGGTGGCCTTGGACACAGTAAAGCTTCCCGGTCTGTTTGTTCTCTCGGCACGCTGGTGGAAACACACACACAGCTCTTTTGAAGTGGTTCGAGCCCACAGCTTACAGTACAGGAACAGGCAACCTCTTAATGACCCGTGTCAAGCCCGAACCTGTTCTCTAGTACATGAAAGGGCTGTGGTTAGCAGCGCACGGAAAACCACCCTTTCTTCCAGCATCCATCCCCTACCCTTCGGATTCTCTCCTCCGACTCCCAAGGCAAAAGAGGGGTGATGGTCCGGTCCCAAACTATCTACTCTGGTGGTGGACACGCCTGCTTGGTTAAACGATTGACGGGAACAACAGAATACATTCGCTATCTGATTGGGTGTGGTGGCTACACGTGTGGCTATTGTGTAGACCTGGGGCAGCGGCACGGCCGTCAAAGTGTCTTATTCGCTAACAACTGCGTAGATCCGCCCTCTTGGGCAGAGTGCCAGCTGAAACACATTAGCCCCGCCCCCTCACCAAAACAGACAGATGCCTGAACACCACAAACAATACACAGCTAATTGGCTTAGACTACACACACACACAGATGCCTGCAAGTGTTCATGAGTATACTCTCTCTTTCGCACACGGACACATATAGACACTAACACACAAGCACACACTTTTGAAAAAAAAACAATGCATCAATTAATGAGCAAGAGAAAGTAATCAATTCTACCTCCTTTTCCTCTCTCCTCTCCACCATTCATCTCTCTATCCCTCTCTCCTCTCCACCATTCATCTCTCTATCCCTCTCTCCTCTCCACCATTCATCTCTCTATCCCTCTCTCCTCTCCACCATTCA
>JACXGK010003525.1:13097-32669 GCA_016801125.1 Novumbra hubbsi | reverse complement strand
TGGAAATACATGCATAAACACAGGTATAGGCACATTTACATGAGGAAATACACGCCCCCCACACACGCACACACAAACACACACGCATGCACACCAACACACACAGCCCTGGCCCTTACCCCCCGCATGTCTTCTGTCAGTCATGTTGTGCGACGGCAGAGGTATAATTAAAAAGTCTTATCATCGCTCATCTCCAGACGAGTAATAACCTGCCTGCACTATCTGAGACAGACTGACTGAATGGCTAGCAGGCTGACTAGCTAAATCAGGTGGCAGACTGACCGGCTGAATGACTGGCTATAAGACTGACTAGCTAAATGACTGGCTATAAGACTGACTAGCTAAATCAGCAGGCAGACCGACTGGCTAAATGACTGGCTAGCAGGATGACTAAAAAGGTCCACCTTGAATTAACAGTGCACTGACTAACTGGCTGATTGATTTACTTACAGGCTGAGTAACTGGCTGGCTGACAGCTGATTGACTCACTAACAGGTTTGCTGACTGGCTTACTGACTGATTGTCTGCCTAGTCACTCTCAGAAAGATGGGGATAAGAATTAGCCCATGGATGAGGAGGTAAAAGACAGGGGAGAAACATTTTGGTCTTCCTTTGAACTCTGTCAACGTAAGAACGGTCAAGTCAAAGGGGATCTCCTAATGGCAAATGTAAATCTATGCTTCTACTACACTGCAAAATCATGTCATTCAATGAATATAAAGATGCCTTTTCTAACGGTACACACCACATGACTTCTCTGTACCTGACTGATACGGCTTCTATCAGCAAGTCCCAGACCTTGCACCATTATCGCTATTGAGGAAAAGAAACAACAACAGAGAACTAATGCAGAACAACTGCTTGTCTGGGTGCCTGTCTGTCTGTTGTCACTGTCCATTCCTGCGAACAATTCAAAAGAAAACACACACACACACACAATGTCAGACTCTCACAGAAACACCCCTCAACCTCTGCTGGCTAATACCTGACTAAGCCTGTTTGGGACTGTTGAAATTCAGACATCAAAGCAGCTTATCAACACACCGCTTTCCCTCCAACAAACAGACAGACAGAGATTACAACTATCATAGCTAATACGTGCCTGGCCTGCAAACTGAGACCACAATGAACACTTTAGGATGATAAGTAGATCATGACTGTTTCAAACCATTATAAATACACTGGATCAATCTCAGACGAACAGAATGAAACAATTCCAAGGCGTGGAATGACTGGCAACCTGTGTAGATATTCCCATCACCAATATCCCTTTGTCCTTTTTTTGACCTTGGACATTTAAATACAATAGCTTGTACAACAGCACTGGTCGGTGGGTCCCAAAGACAGGTGAAAAACATGGTTGGTAAAGGCATAAACATTGGAGGCAACAATATCAGAAAGTAAAATATACCTTCAGAAAGTCACTGATAAAAAAGGACCAACCACTAAACGGAGCATTGCTTCACACAAAATACCTGTTCATAAGAGTTAACATCCCTTCTAGACTGCATAGGAACTCCCCAGGATTGGCCTCTGGGTTCAATGGGGAGTAGTTACCAGTTTCATGGTGACGTTGTTCTGCTCCCAACGCCACAAGAGCATGTTCATGGTCCTCCTCTTTCTCCCTCTCCTCCTTCTCCCCCAAAACACCTGCCTCAAGTGAGGGTGGATAGGCTAGAACGACCAACGGCCTGGATGGAATCCATCAGAAATCAGTCTGACGGCCAATGAGCCAAAGACAAACTCCGAAGTTAGAGGTGTAGGTCTACGGAGAGAAGATATCCCAAAGGGATTTAAAGACCAAGAAAATAACAGGAGAGAGAGGACACCCGAGATCCACTGAGGAATACGCAACAGAGCAGGTATCCAGAGAAAGAGCAGGCTCTCCGGTGCCACTCTGCTGCCCAGCAGGTCTCACTGGGCCTGGGGTCCGGTGCTCGCAGCCACCCCCCTTTGGATCGGCAAGGGGAGCAGGGGAAATAAATCGTACGTTAAAGAGAAGCTCCTCCACACAGCTTCGCCACCGCTCTCTGTCTGAGGGCCAGCCAAGCAGAGGGGGAGAGAGGGAGAGAGGGGGAGGGACCATTTGGAGGGGAACCCCCTTTTCCTCTCCCCACAACCCCCCCCCCCCCCCCACCCCCACTCCACCCGGACGCCCACGGCAACACTGAGCATTGTGCTATCGCTCTTCAATGGGCCATCCGTCATACGGGCAGAGTGAAAAGGAGAGAGACCTATTCACCTCCCACCCTCTGGGATCCCCCCCCCCCAAAAAAAAGAAGGATGGGTGGTGCATGATAACACGGTCAAGATGGTCAAGGGAAAGTGGACTACGGATGCGGTTGGAGGACTGGCCTCCTAATTACCCGCTCGCGTTTCTATTTGTTGTTTCTTTAACTAGGCCTCCTGGTTTATTTACAACAAAAAAAAAGGAGATGAACGGTTCCATTTTCCAAAACCACACATGGAACAGTCCGGTCTCTGATCACCAGGCACCCGCAGCTGACGGTCGTATAGTTTTAGCTGTGTGTGTGTGTGTGTTGTCATGTTTACGTGTGCGTGTCCCGCGGGATGCCTGCCGTTTGAGCTCGTTCCAACCCCCCAGCGCACGGGCCGTGCCGCCGACCACAAATTACAAGCCGAAATGTGAACTTTGGGAATCGCCCAAGATGAGCTGAAAGTTCCCACAGTAGGGGATGCATAATGGTTGCCAGGACTCTGCACATCTCAAACAAACGCTTTTAGCGTAGTCGTCGCAGTGATCCCATACTTGCAGCAACGCTGAGGTCTTTTGCACCAGAGGACCCCCGAATCCCAGTCCACAGCACATCCACCTTACTCAATAAGGCCCATCAGAAACACAGCAACAATGGGGAACCTACCGCAAAGCGCTGTACTCCCGAGCGATAACCCCAGGCCACGTGGTCCCAGACACCAGCACACGGCTAATCTGCCCACTCACATTCTAACACATCCGCTTCCTATAGAGCCATGTAAGCATCTGTTGCTCTAGCCACAATTCACTCCGGCCAAAGAGCTTGAGGAAGAGATGGGCATTTAGTACATGTGTTCAACAGCTATAAACTAGTCCATTAAGAGGTAGAGCAGGGAAGAGCGGAGTGCGCTTCCATTCAGAGCCCTGTAAGGGGGGAGACTCCTCTCCGTGTCCCCAGGACAATGGAGGGGCCTGGCCCCATTTCGGAGGGTGCTTTGTTTTGGGGGACCCCCGCTGTCTAGTCCTTGAGGGTGAGGTGGGAGTTTGAGGAGGGGTCCTGCTGTCTGGCTGTTACGGGGTGTGTGTGTGTGTGTGTGGAGGGGGACATATTGACTCGCTGGGCCCCTGAAAATATGGAGGATACGTTTGATAACACTGCATATATACTGACATATAACACCACTTTCACCAGCACTCAAATTCCACACCGTCTGAAATCTAAACTGTGCACTATTACCTCTCGGGCGTGCTACCTTAGGAAAGCTAATGTCCCATTACCATAATCACTTGATGTATGATATAACACAGTTTAGTTCGTGGTTCAGCCAGACGGAACTCCCAGCCCTCCGAATCACGGAATGCCATCTGGGCCTGGTTGCTATGAGAACCAGCTGTGACCCTGCTAAAAATGCTGCAGTGAGCGAGCTGGTCAGATTTCACCTGCTGTGTGTACGTGTGTGTGTGTGTGTGTATAAGATCCTCGTGTACATTTGCGGACCTGAGGTCCCTACAAAATTAGTAAAACCCAACAAATTGGTCCCAACATGTTTTCTTTGTCATGTCAGGTTATGCTTAAGGCAGAATGCATAATTGGGCATAGTGTTAGAGTTGGGGTTACTTCTAGGTTTAGGCATTACAGACAGGGTTAGGATTATGGAACATGGATTTATGGGTCAAGGTTAGGTTAATCCCTCGAGGCAACAAGGTGCTACACTTCCACGCAAAAACCTAGCCAACATACACAATCGAGGCCATCAAAATGACCGTGGTTGGTACAAAGTGCGCTCTACTCGTTCGGTTAACATACTCCGAGGTGTGTGTGTGTGTGTGTGTGTGTGCTCTTTCTCTTCAGAGACAGTCCATTCCTGAGCCTCCCCTGATGAGCACTAAAGCTTAAGTGGGGATCTAAAGCCCTGCAATTAAAAGCATCTTAGTGACTCACGCTGTTGCACACGCACACGCAGGGTTTCCAGTTGAGCGGCATTGTGATTCTACACAGGTAGAACTGAGTGCCATTCACACAGCTCAGAACCCTCCCGGAGCCACCGGGTTCTGAATGCAGACCGCGAAAAATATCACAGAAGGAGAAAGCTCCTCCAATCAGAAGCAGAGTCGGCGGCTTCAGGAGTTAATGCCGAAATAGGGATGAATAATCCAATATTTAGATCAACTAAAACCTCAGTCAGATAATTCTAAATTACCTACATACGGCCGTGCATACTCAATAAATGAATGATGACAATCTCGCACCTTCTGGGAAATGAATATCTCTGTGTACTCAAGCCACGGCAAACATGCGTCATCATCCATTCGGTTTAGTTACTCAGCCCCGTCGCCGCCCCATCACGACCACGACCTCACGCTCCTCCAGATGGGGGTCATGTAACTCCATCACAGACGGTGACCTCCACCTCCTGGTCCCTCCCTACCTTTCAACGCCTACCACTTTGTTTAGGCCCGAATAGACGCTGAGGGGGTCTGATTGTGTTAGCCTTGTGGTCCAGCGGTGGGGGGACGAAACAATGGCCCCCGTTAGGCTGACCTGGCCTGCTCTTTACGATACTAAACGCGGGAGAGAAGAAGAGCAAAGGAGGAAAGAAGGAGCGAAAGGCACCTTTGGGAGGTCTCTGAATGGACGTTAGCCGGTCAAAACCAGATGGGTGGACCTAATGAATAAGGTTATCGGCTGGACCGGGAGGGGCTTTAACCTCACACAGGAAGGCAAGGGGGAGAGCTAGACAGTGGAAGAGCTAGACCGTGGAATACGCGGAAGACACAGACAGATGTTACACAGGAAGTGGAATACGATGAGGAAATAGGCAGATGTTACACAGGAAGTGGAATACAATGAGGACACAGACAGATGTTACACAGGAAGTGGAATACAATGAGGACACAGACAAATGTTACACAGGAAGTGGAATAAGATAAGAACACAGACAGACGTTAAGCAGGAATTGGAATACAATGAGGACACAGACAGATGTTCAGGAAATGGAATTAAGTGTGGACGCAGCCAGATGTAACACAGGAAGTGGGAGTTTATTTACTGTTTATACATATATCAGCTTGGTAAACATATGACCATCATTATGTCTGTACCGTAGAAGTCCATAGTATGGCAAGAACAGAGAAACGACACATCTACTCTGAGACATGAAGGTCAGTCAATACACCATCTGTCACGGTACCATCACAGGACGGGACCTCCCCTGTTAGCGTAGCCTTCCGGCGTTCGACGTCGCCGGCCTTTTAGTCGCCATCGTGTGTGTTGTGTCCTGTTTTCCCAATGTCCTGTGAACGCATCCCTCCCTGTTTCCTTACAGGTGCTGCCTGTTACCGCAGTACTTAAGCCCTTGTGTTTCTAGTCTCCGTGTCCGTGATTGTTACTTGTGGAGTGTGTGCAGCTCTGTGCTGCATTGCCAATATACGTACCGTAGAGTACTTGTTGCAATTATTGTTACGCGTCTGATACGCGAGGATCTGTGACTGTTGAAGGAATAAACCGAAACCATTCAACTTACCGTCCTGCACTTTGGTCCACCTTCTTCCACACCATCACACCATCCCATCTCGTTTCCGCTTAGTGGCACTATGATTATTTTTCAACAAGACAATTTCCACCTACAGGCGGTGTAAGGGATATTTGACCAAGAAGGAAAGTGATATATATACACATTACATGGCTCGCCCTTCAAGGCATTTACTTCACACTGTGTTTTAGAAAGGATGCAGAGACCATCATGGACCTCAATGGGGGGGATGTATGGGCTGCTACCATCCAGGAGACACCTTTCAGGAAAATCATTTACCAGAACAGACACATATTCCATCCATGCTGCTTACCATTCACATTGCACACACTTGTCAGTTTCTCTTCAGAAACAGCGCCAAAAGTACTTTAGATATACATACACAGTTGTTTGTACTGTTAACTGAACTTTGTAATTTTGACTGTATTTATAAATGTTTTATTTTACTTATATGGACTTTCAATAGAATATAAAAACGTATACGCCACTTTTTAGCGGCTGTGTCAAAAGCGTTTTACTAAACACGCAACAGCATCCGATGTAATACGTGTGTGACTAATGAAACACTAAACGTTTAAGTGTCTCGTGAGACTAGAAAATGCTTTCATGGAAAAGCCTAATAGCCTTGTCTCAGATCTCTTTTGCTTGTGCTTTCCCTACTCCAGAACCATTATAAAGGTAACCTCTGCCATGTATTCAAAATGAAAATAAATAAAGTTATAATAATAATAAACTTAGCAAGAGTGCAGAAACGGGCTGGCATATCAACTACCCAAACAAAACACCAGAAACACAATCTAACAACTACCCAAACAAAATACCATTAACACAACCTGATAACTACCCAAACAAAACCCCATGAACACAATCTGACAACTACCCAAACAAAACACCATAAACACAACCTGACACTACCCAAACAAAACCCCATAAACACAACCTGACAACTACCCAAACAAAACCCCATAAACACAACCTGCCAAGTACCCAAACAAAACACCATAAGCACAATCTGACAACAACCCAAACAAAACACTGTACACCAATACAATATGACATTTATGCAAAAAGTACCCTAGTGTCAGTTGATCTTGAAACAGGTCAGTGTGAATTGATTAACGATAGGACATTTTCCTCTATTGAGGAATTTATAAGGTAGCATTATTTGGATGTATTAAACAATATGGACAACTGTACCAGACGTGGGGAATGCATGCGTTTTTCATAGAAAACGACGTCCTTTGTTGGTTGCGGCTCAGATATTCTCCACACAATCAGCTTTTTAATTTCCTGTTGATATTTCAGCCAAGCCAAGTCATGTGTTAAACTGGGGAATCAGGCTTTCTGTACTGAAGAACAACGACTCTGTTCTTCATAGAAATAACCAGCTAGAAAAAAGTAAAGATCAGTATCCTGGAATGAAACACCGCCCAACTATAATAACATCAGAAAATCAAACAGTGCATTGGTAGTTGGTGAAGTCCATCAGCCTATCAGAGTGTAAGGCAGGGCACCTAATGGCTTATGGGATAGTGATCCCATTCTTCCAGGGAGCAGGCAAAGTGGCATGCTGGAGCCTTTATCAATGCAAACAGAGGCTCCAGCAACCCATTTATTTTCTGATTTGACATTCATTGAGTGGGCAATGCCTCCCAAAAATACAAAACCACTACCCACACACCTAATATAAGTTCTGTTCATCTCTGTTTCCAGACATTTTCAACAACTGCTGTGGATAGACTAGTTAAATTATGTAACACTCATACTATTCAAACAAAGTATTTGCTTGATCGGTATCACAGTTTGTGGCTTTGCTGTGTCAACGGGAAACTGAGCCACCACTTCTCAAGAAACACTGTTAAAACGGGTACAAATGGATTCAATGGTGGATTACCTACTAACGTATTAATGCTCACTCGTATCACCCAAACAGGCAGCCAACCCTGAGAAAAGGGCAGTATTCACCATGAAGAGCCAGTCTGTCGCGTTGGCTCACAGGCAAACTGGATTCACGTCCAGAAAAAAAACATATGTGAATCCATTAGCCTTCCCCTTTGTCATGGTAAAAAGCAATGAGGTCGGCCAGACGTCCAGCCAGTCTATCCAGCGTTAGGGGAAATTAGCACTCTAATGCAGCAGGATACAGGCTCCAAACCCCCCGCTTTCAATTCACTCTCACCTGCTGGGACCAAAGGGCCTCTAGAAGGCCCTAACAACTGATTCAAGTCAATGGCTCCGGAGACAATACACAACATGTATATGATTCAGAGGCTGTTCTTTACCACCGATCAATCCGTTTCATTTTCATTATGGGTGATTTAATTAGATACGATTCTGCACACTAATCAAATGCGTTCGCACATGCCACCAATCAAAGGCATTGCCACTATCGGTGCCCAGCACTCGATCAAGTAAGATGTGGGAGAATTTAATGGAGTCTTTGGATTAAATTACACCCAATTAGAAAATGTCATATTACTAGAATCATTATAACAACACATTATGCACGCTCCATATGTAATGGCTTTGATTAATGTCAACTCTGGCACTGGGACAGAGATGAGTCTCCCTGCCTCCAACATCCCAGGATACATTAAAGAAAAGTCTTCAAGATATTAACAGAGCTCCTCTCTTGACTAAAGGTCCCTATATCCTGACTTGATATTTGCTGGAATCATTTGAGCAAATATTGAGAGAAATTGTTGGTTATTGCTGTGCGCTTTCATTCAGTCACAAACCGATAAGATCTAAGCCTTGGTTATGCTCCTTAATGAGAAACAGGCTTTTCATAAAGACAGACTTAAAGTCTTTATCCGCAGAAATGCTTATTAAGATAGGGAGGTCTTATCACACTAGTGGCAGATGGAAATGTGTGTGTGTGTGTCATGTCCATTTGAAGGGTCTGCGAATAGCTGCCACCAAAGACTAGGTTCATTTATGAGGACCTTAGCTGTGAAAAACAGATGAATGCCGCAAATGGACAAAGTGACAACAAATCTTTCCTTCACCTTTTTCTATTCATCTCCATCAGATGTCCTTTTCCAGAACACAATTGCTACAATGACAGGAAAGAGGAAGATGCATTATCTCAGATATAGACCATTGCTTTTTTTACATTAGTCATTTAGCAGGTTTGCATTCTATTTACTTTATTCACAGGGCACATGTTGGAATCGAACCCACAACCCAGATATTGCAAATATAAAATTAGACCCCCATCCGATTAATATTTGTAATATCTACTTGATATCAATTTGTGCCATTTTTTACAAAACCTTTACTCCAATGTTCTGCAAATATCGTGATGCCGAAAACCTGCAGCAGATATACTTAGGCAGTCAATGTCTACAAAGTCTTCCGAAGCACATCCAATGCCATTCCCCGCCAGAAAGAACACACACTCCAGACTTCTACCTTAATTGAGCTCACAGTTGCCCAAGCAACAAGCAATCTGCATAGATGGTTTTGTGTCACCGTTTAAAAAGATGTAGGGTGCATTGAAAGAAAAACAATACTCCATATGTTCAGTTTTGTGGCTATAGTCAGTGCTAACAATTTCCCACTTGGTGCGATGCTCAACCACTCTGCATTTCTGTTGAGGCTTCCCGGCTACTTGTCGTCTAGCTCCACAGTCAACGCTCACACCTGCGCCGTGGGAGACAGCTTGTCAAACTCCAGGAGCACCTTAAGTGCTGAGCCACCTGGGAGTCCATGTCATTTTGCTAACATCCTCTTTCTGTTTGTCATTTCCACCGTCATGGATAAATTAAGATGTCGGAGGGTAAGGGAGCGAAAGAGTGAAATATACAGCCAGAGAAACAACGAAGGAGAAAAGGAAGAATAAAATGGAGCTGTCAAGATCAACAAACTCGCTACAGTAAAATATTCTATGAAGATATATAACAAATTCATTTTGAACACACACAGACACACCCACACACACATCCATGTAGTAGTGACACAAACCTTCTTAATATAGAGCTAGCTGCCTGAAAGACGTAGATATCAAAGAATTGAAAGCTGCACACCTTCCTTTCATCTGATACACAATACTAATCCAGCGCCAGAAACATTCTTTGAATGTTACAGTCTTCTGCATAATAATCACTCATACTCCACAAAATGGGAAAGGCAGAGATGGCCTTGAGTGAAATACACACACACACACACACGCATGTATCTCTTCATGAGTAACAGTGTTGGAGACACTGTATTCCCAGATAGCAATATCTGGGAATACATTCAGTGCATAGATATTCACCACTAGAGGTCAGTACAGGCTGTGTGTACATGTTTGTGTATGTGCATTTCATTTTCACACCACTCAATTTGGTGGGTAGTTTTACCGAAAGGTCAAAGGGGTTTTCATTTAATCTCTGTTTCGAAACAAGACACACACAAAAACCTAGAAGAGGAAACACAGACACAAAGATACCCGCAAGCCTTTGGGCCACACAGAGAAGCTGAACATTGCTACAATCTAGGCAATCAACTCAATAAACACTGTAACCTTTTGACCCAAACAATAAGACAGAGAATCTCTCTCACAAACTCCATGTTCCCGACTCCCTACTCCAACCTTAAACCCAATAACCTTATACTTTAACTTAACCTAGCCCTAACCAGTAATGCCTAAATCTCGAAATAAATCGTACAAACACTATGCAAAAGTTAATGTTTTTGGTTAACCTAAGCCGGAAATAATGCTACAGGTCGAAAAACCTAGTGTGGACAAATTTTTCAGACTAGACTATTTCTATTTGCGGGGACATCAGCGAGAGTCTCCTTATGTACATACAGACCTGGATCACACAAAAGAGGGACACCGTATTCATGAATGGCCGGGATTCACTTCGACCAGCTCTCTCCCTTCTGAATGATCTCATACAACGTCTGTGTTAAGCAGCTGGTGACACCTGCCCCCAAAGACAACCTGTCTAGGGCAGTGTGAACGCAAGAAAGCATAAACACTATAATTTGGAAAGTGACATAGTAACATAGGGCGTGTGGTCTGTCACATGACTGGTACTCCTCTCTTCCTGATTGGTTAGAAGATGGTCCATTTCAAAATGCAGCCCTGACCCCTAAACACCGATCTAAGAGGATTTGGATGGTCTATGTAAAATGGCGATTCTAGCCTAATAGATCAAGATCAAGTGATTACTGAATTGATTACACCTGTCAAACCCACTCCACATCTTTAGAGATTCTGGGTCGATTTTGGATCAGGCATAAAGATGACGTCCCACTTGTCGATTGACAACCTATTCCATTAGGTCAACAAGCGCAAGAAACAGTGAGAAAGGATGGAGAGATGGCAATACCTTTTCTCTCTCAGACACAAACACAGTTTAAATGAATCTTGAAAAATCAAAAGCGAGAAAGGAAAAGAAAGATATGTGATTCGGGTGAACCAGGGCTGTTTGATTCCATTCAGGGACTGATCAAGACCTGGGACCCCAGATGAGTCTACTAACTAGAAAGCAGGAAAAAAAACTAGAAATCTTTAGTCCAGGAGGAGAACTGGGAAACCACGCAACCACGCAAACACACACACTCACACACTCATGCATGAAATACTATTGTGCACAACCAGATGCACGTATAACAATCCAGGAATGAAATGTGGACAGTCACTGTTATTAAATTGTCATGGTGACGCAGTTCTTTCTATTTTAAGTGCCGGCCCAAGTCACGTTTTGGTACGGACAAGTTGCCAAGCATGCGCTTGCACAAACACACACACACCCGAGACAGAACACACACACACCAGCCCTGGCGTCTCCTTCCTCCTCTGCACACCCTTACATGGCGTTCGGGTGATCGCTCTTTCCGTGGAGGCATATCTGCAGGGTTGCTAAGCAGACCAATCGCTTACAAACAAACCAAAACAGCCACCCGGCTGGTCTGGTAGCCCACTGGCCTGCATCCATTCTGCCAGGACATATGCCAAGACACTCACGCATTCGTTCATTCACTGTTTGAAATGAATCACGCTGTCACATGATGTTACGCCTAACGCCTACCTCGAGGCGTTAGGCGTAAGTAGTGGAGCCAGGCGGTGATAGAAAGAGGTGTGGAAAGGAAAATAACGATAGAGGAGATAGCGGCCGAGAGATGGAGAGTGGTGTGATGGATGAGATGAGAAAGAGGGACGGAGCGAAGGGAGCCAGACACGAAACGATAGAGGTGTGAGGGACACAAACAGGTAGAGACAGACAGAACGATAGAGGTGTGAGGGACACAAACGGGTAGAGACAGACAGAACGATAGAGGTGTGAGGGACAGAAACGGATAGAGACAGACAGAACGATAGAGGTGTGAGGGACACAAACAGGTAGAGACAGACAGAACTATAGAGGTGTGAGGGACAGAAACGGGTAGAGACAGACAGAACGATAGAGGTGTGAGGGACACAAACAGGTAGAGACAGACAGAACGATAGAGGTGTGAGGGACACAAACAGGTAGAGACAGACAGAACGATAGAGGTGTGAGGGACACAAACAGGTAGAGACAGACAGCAAACCCCTCTAACCTGTGTGTCTATCCCAACGTCTGTCGTGGGGGCGTTCTTGGTTTTGGGGTTCCCCCAGCCGCTCTGGGGGCCCACCGGGGGGACTTGTTTGCAGGAAGCCTTGAGAGGTGCAGGCGGAGCTAAGGGCAAGGTGAGAGGTCGCGAGGGCAGCTGGGGGATGGGCAGAGCGCTGTGCACAGGCTTGGGTTTAGGGAGTCCAGACTTCATCTTAGAAGCCACCAGGATGGCAGGCATCTTCCTCCGGGGTACCGGATAGTAGCAAAACCGCTCGCATGCGCCCCCACACTCACTGGCCAACACGTCGTCCACACCCAAGCAGTTAATACGAAGCCGTTCTCCAAGTAAAGCTACCCGAATGGCCACCAGAACTCAAATATCATTACCAGCTGAAATAACAGTTGATGATTAGACAAAGTCAGTGTTTCTGGGAATTGTCCTGTAGAGGAGGGAATCTGTCTTTTTCAAACAGTGGGAGCATCAGTCCAGGTTGAGTAATCCTCCAAATCCTACTTGTTCTCTGGTTCTTGTCCCAAATCGCCCTATTAGGAATAGCGGTAGTCCCAGTCTCTTTTTGGGAACTCCCGGTAACCTAATGCAGTAGTTGGCAACGATCCCGTTTTCCCGAATCAGGGAGAATTCCTTGACGCAGATGAAAAGTCTGGATGTTTCTCCTCCCGCTAAGCAACAGGAATTATTCTCACATTTCAACCGGGAGAAAATCTGTTGCTCAGTCGATGATAAACGAGGGAAGAAGGGATGAGGAAACACGAGAGAACCACAGAGGACCACTTGCTTCGACGAGCGCTCTGCTTCTGACTGCCCTCTTCGTCTCTCTCCCCACCCACCCTCTCTCTCTCTCCCTCCCTCTGTCTCCCTCCTGTACTAGTCCTGTAGCAGGTGTGGCTTAAGGACGCAGGGACATGCATAGACGACAGCCGTAGACATACCATCTCCCACCCCGCTTCTCTCTCCCCTCTACTGCCTCTCCCTCCTCCGTCTCACCCACTCTCCAGTTAGTTAGCATAGATGAAAGAGGGAGGGTTCAACCTTCTTTACAGACTGGCACCGTATTCAGACCCCAGCTTCATTCCCTGTCCACCTTCCTTATTTCACCCTGTCCGTCAACTAAACCGAGATACGGCCAATTAAATTGCCGGTGGGAAACAGAGGATAAAGAACCAGAGTGCTTCCTCGTTGTGGTTGCTGATGTGATGTAAAACCCTCCTGATTAGATGTTTGCTCTCACTGAAAACACTGAAAACTGAGGGAAATGCAATGATAATACTCTGGGACAGATAGAGGGCGTTGAGCTTGTAGAGGAAGACACTGCTGTCACTGCCAAAATGGACCAATCGCGTTGGAAGGGCTCAGACTTTGAAACACCTTAAGTAAAAAAACACCAGAGAAGAAGACTGTTTGTGTGACAACACAATAGACAACATAGGACTTCTTTTGGGAATGATAAGGGCTGTGGCTGTTATCTTTTTCCTCCCTCTCCACTGGTTCTACATCTATGTGCCTATTCTCCTACTCTATCTGTGTATGTTATTACAATTATCTGGAATAAGGTCCTTAAAAGCACCACTCAGGGGGTAGGACACAAAAACACTTCAAAGGCAGTGAATGGAGCACAGTAAAGTATTTTATTGTCAAATGCACAAAATAACAGTGCCGTTCTGAGCAATTAAATTCTTATGACATGGCATAACTGTGAATCTGTGTAGAACAAGACATCCTCAAAACCTGAGTATTCAGGCAGGAAGGGCACTAATCAAGGAAGGGCACTAACCAAGGAAAAGCACTCCAGAGAAGGGCACTAAACAGTGAGACAACCAATAGATGGGGAAGGGCACTAACCAGGGAAGGGCACTAACCAGAGAAGGGCACTAAACAGGGAAGGCACTAACCAAAAAAAAGCACTAACCAGAGAAGGGCACTCACCAAAGAAAAGCACTAACCAGAGAAGGGTACTAAACCGGGAAGGGCAATAAGCAGAGAAGGGCACTAAACAGGGAAGGGCACTAACCAGAGAAGGGCACTAAACAGGGTAACCAGAGAAGGGTACTAAACCGGGAAGGGCAATAAGCAGAGAAGAGCACTAAACAGGGAAGGGCACTAACCAGAGAAGGGCACTAAACAGGGAGACAACCAATAGGTGCGGAAGGCCACTACCCAAAGAAGGTCACTAACCAGAGAAGGGCACCAACAAGAGAAGGACACTAACCAGGGAGACCACAGATAGGTGGCGAAGGGCAATAACCAGGGAAGGGCACTAAACAGGAAAGGGCACTAACAAGGGAAGGGCACTAACCAAGGAAGGGCACTAACCAGGGAAGCACTAAGCCGAGCTGGGTGTCCGTCTAAACTGCAAAAATAGCATGAGTACTTCACAATATTACATTCACATAACCGTTGCATATCTGATAGCGTAACTTTCAGCCAATCAGCATTCAGGGTTCAGATCACTTGTTTTATAACAGGATAGAGAGCTTATGCAAATGAAAAAAATTATCTGATCCGGAACTGAAGTTCAATGTGAAAAGATCACAGCAACAGCCTAAACGAATAAAAAAAAACTCTCTAATAAAAAGACAAGGGGCAAATTAGAGAACGCACCCGCACACACACACACGCACGCGCACACACACATGCACACACACATGCGCACACACACGCTCAGATTTGAGGTGGGATGACATCACTGGTTCCTTTTCTATTTTTGGTAGGAGGGGGCAGAACCTCAGAATCCCCACTTCGTATGAAATGATAATCCTATTAGCATCCTATTAGCATTATCCTAAATCATGGGAATGTTCTCTAAAATCTGATTATGGTTGGGTGAGTGTGTGAGTACTGGCCCAAGTGTGTAAGTGTGTAAAGCTACGGCCTCAGTGTTGATCAAAGACAGGGGCTGAAGCATACAGACCAACCTGAGGGATTCCAGTAACCTTCACCCGTTCGAAAGCCACCCGTTCCTCACAATAAGGGTGGGACAGCTCTGACCAGGCATGGAGAACTAATGGTACACAGATGCTGTCAGAGTTGCATTAGTTTCTAGGAGACAGGATCCTTGGAGGTGCCAAAAGTGTTCCAACCCTTCTCTCATTGACATGTGGAATATTTATCACTCTTGTTTTATGGAACCAATTTATGAGTAATCTCTGTCGGCCCCTTAATTAGGTTGTAATAAACAGAGCGGTTTCTATTTTCCTCCTACAAATCAGACTAACTTTTTATGGTGAAAGCTAAAAAAGAATTATGACCCCATTGCAGGAAGAAGAGACTCTCAAGAACACATGGGTGTTCTGCTCCCAGAAGGACTATGCCCATATCCTTACAACCCACCGTGTCTGTTAGACCCCACCAGTCACTCAGAACCCTCAGAACCCTTCCGTTTCCCTCAGCAGTGGACAGTGCTGGACCATGCAACCCAAAGAAATGTATTCAGTTATTGTGTTGGATGTTTCCCAAATCTTTGGCATGTACAAATCAGTCTGAAATCATGTTGGTTCTGTCATAACCTAGGCTACAAAAGTAAACATTGGTTGTTGATGTTACATTTGGGTGAAAGGTGTGAGAGATGGTTCCGGAAGCCCTGGCCTGGAGTTTGACACCATCCAAACAGACCAGTGCAGAGCACAGTGAATGTCAGACCAAGAGAGCCAGTCTCAGCATGCATTTAGTACAGGTCTAATCCTTATCCACTTGATGTGTGTTCCCCTCAGATAACACCATCCATTTTAGCATTCCCTCAATACCTCAACTCAGACTGCAGGCAGGCCACTAGCACCCTACACCATATGCTGTTAACTAATGAGGCTTAAGAGGACAGGAGAGGCTAGAGGAGAGGACGGAGGTGGGAAGAAACGCGAGTAGACGAGAGGAGAAAGAGGAGTGGATGTGAGAGAGGAGGGGTTGATGGGTGATTTTGACTGGTTTTTAAAATTATTTGGTCTCATTCTAGAGCTGGTCCGTTTGGAACTTTCTGTAAAAACAGACAAAAGGTTTAAATAGATTACTGTTCGTCTACGTTCATGTGCATGTATGCGGGTGTGTTTACGTGACTGTGTGGTACGTATGAGTGAGTGATGCTGATGATGTCAGATTTGCCATTACATCCTTCCCCAAGGAACACCGAAATATTCCACGGTTTTCCCATAATTACTAGCGTTACATGGCACAACCAAGCACTGGAAATGGCTCTTGGGAGAAAAGAATATGGGAAAGAAATCCTTCTACATTCGGGTGGTTGACGTTCCACAGCCTTTTTTCATTCCAATGTGTCAAAAACATGCAGAACTTACTTTAATTTGTGAAAACTAGGACAATGTAAAAAATCATATCTAACCATAGTGTTTTCTAGTGAGGCAGTCCCCTAACCCTAATCCAGTCAAGTTTAAAAACATTCATAACACATTTCCGTACAATATTCATACTTATGTTTCAGAGAACAATTATGTTCACCAGTCTAATTTTGCCTAAATGAAATTAGGCATTAACTGTGGGTTATTTTTAGAGAGGGAGCTATTGATCATGAATTTGTATAAAATAAATACTTCTGTGACCTTCCCACATTAGGACCTATTAGTTTTTACCAACGTATATCTCGCATAAGAATATAACATCTGATTGTTATTCTGAATGTAAATATTTGTTGTTTAAACTTATTTATATTGTAATCAGATATAAATAAGGTAATGGGCATGGACAACATTAGCCAACATTTTCTCTGTGAAGAAACAAAATATAAAAATAGAATGAAAACAAAACCAGGGGAACATCCCTTTGAACAACTAGCCATTAATATGATTCACAGTGCAAACAGCTACCTTGGAATTTACCCGGATGACAATTCAGAACATACTAATAATAGATCAAGCCTACGATAAACTGTTATTTAAATGAGGTAACTAACACCCACGCAGGCCTTTGAGATATCATAAAGGCTATAGTAGGGGCTATATATTTATCATTACCGAGCCTGCAATTTTGTGGCTAGGAAGAGATAAGATGAGGTGTTTTGTTACGAGTTTAACTGCCGTGTTGGATTACATCTAAACCATGTATCCAGTACTTACCACAACGCTCACCTTATTCTTCTACACAGTCAACAGCAAAGACAAGCACACAGTTTTCTAATTGTACTCTTAATCAGGGCTGCCAGAGGTGTGGGTGTTTGATAGACCTTCCTCATCGTAACTACAACATGACATTTACACTGACACTGGAGAATCTACACCATCACCAGACCAAACAATCTATTTTCTCAACAGTAAGCGAAGTGGAGCATATAACACATAAGCAAACACACAAACACACACACACACAAACACACACACAAACATACACAAACACAAAAACACACACACACACAGTTCATTGCTATTGACTCCATCAGAACTGAATCAAACAGAAATAATAGCTTGTGTTGCTCTGTCTTTGGGATGTGCACTGAATGCACAGTAGCTTATTGTCACGAAACAGAAGTGGATCACATACCGTGGAGTATCTGCTCAGGGGTGGGGGGGTCAATCCCCACTGATGAGAAAGCGCTGCCCCCCCTCCTCTAATGGGTTTTCAGTGAGGAGAATGGAATCCAGGAGTATGACATTGAGTAAAGACCAGCTGTACTGTTGACACATTATAATCCAGTAGCATTGTTTTCTGTCATAGCTATTGTCATTTTGTTAGCTTACTTAGCTACTGAAGCTTGTTGCTAGGCAATATGAAATATATTAGACTTAATTTCTTTAGTATATGTGCTAATCAGAAAATGACCAACACCAGTATTGATATACTACAATTTGATGTTTTGTCATTTGTTTACCTATGTACCCAGGCATCAATTATATTACAAAAAAAGTCATTTTGATGATTGAATCTAATAACTATGAATTCAATCATAAAAATGTTATGTTTCTGTGTATTGTAATAATAAAAGGCTCTAAGTTTGAAAATGAATGGAAACACTGTATACATACAAATTCCCTTTTTTTGCTTGTACATTTTACATTGCCTGGATATACATAGCAAATAAAGTAGGTACAATGTTTGACTCTCAAAACTCTTAATTAAATAATGCTACTGTTGGTATTTGGATTGAGAGTCATTTGCTAAGTACTCATTTGTTTAAATTAACTGTGTTTCTGCAGATTGTTAAGTGGTCTGACACTTTACCTTTTCTAGGCAGAGCTTCTAGATAACATGTTGGTTATCTTGAAGCAGCCAAACCACATCACTTTACACAATAAATCCCAGAATGAGCCAGCATGCTGAGCCACGACACAAAGACAGAACATACAGTGCCCTCCTACAATATTGGCACCCTTGTTAAATATGAGCAAAACAGGATGTGAATAAAATGTCTTGTTTATCCTTGTGGTCTTTCAATCAAAATATTTACAAAATCAAAACTGTAATTGAGGTAAACAACTGAAATAATATTTGGGGTCCCACCAAATTTACAGATTAAAACAGTACTTTTCCGAGCTACAAATACTGCATTGCGTGAAGAAAAAAAAACTAATGTAAGTGTTATTTCACCCAAGTATAACTAAAGTTGTAACAACACTTTGTCAGGCTTTCTTGTCCTACTGTGGTGGCTATGGTTTTGCTAGGCTGGAGCGCCACGGTAAAATGAATGCATCAGAACCGCACAATCAGTTTTAAATATCAGGCATCTTTAAAGCAGTCTAATTTACATTGATCACATATTAAGTTAATATTTTTGTGTTACTCACTTAAGAAATCTATTCTAGAAGTTGTAATATTCTATTTAAAATGTCCGGATAATGTAAAGAAAGGATTATCTCCCTGAAAACTGTATTCTACCATTTGTATAACTCATAAACAACATGTGAGGGTAGGATGAATTCAAGTGGAAGTCATGTAGGGTCCTTGAGATAAAGCTGACAGATAGAATATTGATTTTCCTCTGGACCTTGTGGGGACATGACCTGGAAAATAAACTGAAGCTACTCATTCTGGACCCAGCTAGTTTATGGGTACCTTGTGTGTGTGTAGGTAAATTCTACATTGTGGGATTTTATGTAGGTATGTGTGTGGGATTTTGACGGGTTTAGTTTGTTTGTGTATGTTTGTGCGTTGCAAGTGTGTGTTTGTGTGTGTACAACAAGCCGTAGGTACGTGTGGGGCTGGACAGAGACAATAATGTGTGTACAACAAGCCGTAGGTACGTGTGGGGCTGGACAGAGACAATAATGTGTGTACAACAAGCCGTAGGTACGTGTGGGGCTGGACAGAGACAATAATGTGTGTACAACAAGC
>JACXGK010003525.1:0-12997 GCA_016801125.1 Novumbra hubbsi | reverse complement strand
AGACACGCAGACAAAAAGACAAACACACACTTGGAGACACAAGCAGACACACACAGGACGACAACACAACCAAACCAACCACACAAACACCCCTAACAGCACCTAAACCGCACATCCCATTCAATAGCCACAGGAGACACAGGAGTCCCGGGTGTGTAAGTGTGTATGTGTCGCATGAGTATGTGTAACGGTTTCAAATGGAAAACACAAACAACCACACATCCATTGGCAGAGAGAGAGAGCCTGTTCCATATTCCAAGGTAATGAAGCTTGCATAATTAATGAATGGTAATTAGACTACATTACATCTTGTACTGTATATTTAAGCTATTTACCACATGCACACACACGCACACATTTTGTAATAACATTTTGCTTACAAAAGTGTAAAAAATATCCCCTGAGAATGATAATGGAAAACTAATTGTTTCATTATTTAAAATGAAAAACTGTTTTGATGCAGGTAAAAACACAGGCTCTCAAAGTGGTGTAACCGTAACATTTTAAACACAGACTAACCGGGGTGTTTCCTACACACATACATAGCCATTATGCGGGCTGGCATTGTGCCCTGAGCTACGCAACCGTAGACCTAACAAAAATGGATATTAGTAAAATGGATTGATATATTCTAGTCATTTTCAAATAAAAACGTTTTGGTAGTCTAACCTACCTTATGTTTATAAAAAAGTAGAAACAAATGGGCTATATAGATTCTGCAGGAATGAGTCCATATTAGAGTTTGACCTGGATGTTGGATTATTTTTTAGGATGAACTCCCTACTACGGGCAATTTGAATGACTGTTGCCTTCTAGTTGGGCATGGTGGATGGAGGATGGGTGTTTAAGTTGCAGACTTCGAAAGTCAGGGTTGCACGTTCAACTTCCCTGTCAGGCCCTCATTGGTTTTTGTGTTTAACCTTTCCCAAACCAAATTCCTAACCTTAACCAGTGGTAATCAATATCTAACCTTACATGCGAATGGTCTCTGCTTTAAACCCATCGGGGTATGTGACTGTATTCATCTTCTTACCATCAGCATGTTCAAGAAAAATTTAAAAGTGACATCCTGACTGTTGGAAATTGGAAACCTGAAGTTTTCTAATTGCTTGGATACAATACACATAAAATAAGATCACTTGTTTATTGAGCTAAAATCACCTGTTAAAAATTATAATGTGGGGCAAACATCACCACGTGTGTGTCTATATTAGACACACCTGCTCCCCATTCACACCTGAGACCTTGTAACACTAACAAGTCACATGACACCGGGGAGGGAAAATGGCTAATTGGGACCAATTTGGAAATTTTCACTTAGGGGTCTACTCACTTTTGTTGCCAGCGGTGTAGACATTAATGGCTGTGTATTGAGTTATTGTGAGGGGACAGCAAATATACACTGTTATACAAGATGTACACTCACAACTTTATATTGTAGCAAAGTGTCATGTCTTCAGTGTTGTCACATGAAAAGATTTAATCAAATATTTACAAAAATGTGAAGGGTATACTCACTTTTGGAGATACTGTATGTCATTGTGTGGGATAATGTCAGATTCCACCATGTAGAGCTGATGGAGTGACCTATGTCATTGTGTGGGATTATGTCAGGTTCCACCATCCATGTAGAGCTGATGGAGTGATTTATGTTATTGTGTGGGATTATGTCAGGTTCCACCATCCATGTAGAGCTGATGGAGTGACATATGTCATTGTGTGGGATTATGTCAGGTTCCATCATGTAGAGCTGATTGAGTGACCTATGTCATTGTGTGGGATTATGTCAGGTTCCACCATCCATGTAGAGCTGATGGAGTGACCCATGTCATTGTGTGGGGTTTTGTCAGGTTCCACCATGTTTAAATAATGTAAGCATGGTTTCAGGCCCATCCAAAATGTACCAATCTGTACTGACCCCCCTACTCCTCTTTCCTTAACCCGATAGAGGAATGTTTCTCCACATGGAGGTGGAAGGTATATGATAGGCGGCCACACAAACAAGTCACCCTTCTACAGGCCATGGGTGACTCCTGCAATGTCATCACAACAGACCAGTGTCAGGCCTAGATCCGCCTTGCCCCAAGAGTTTTCCCAAGATGCTTGGCTAATGAAAACATCCACTGTGATGTGGATAAGGACCTCTGGCCAACTCCACAAGACAGGGTTGATGCTTTGATAGATGTTCAGTGATCAATCCTTTGCTTAGCTTTTCATAGTAAGCCAAATGAGGAACACTGCAGTTTACTTTTTACTGTTGTTCTTTGCTATTTTGTAGTTCATTATTTTTGCTTTGATTCAAAGAATTCTATGTTGTGATTTGATTGTATTTCAGGAATACATTTCAGACTTTGATGTGCCAACGTGGGTGGTCTTAATACATGATTATATCAGTGACCTTAAGATAGGGAGAGCATTATTTAAAAGGCTACTATCCACCACGATGTGGCTACCTCTCCACAACCCATATAATACACAAATGTTCTCTTCCCTATGACAAATTGCCAAACTGATGTTGATAAACAGGAGACAAAGGTTAAAAGCGTTAGACAGAGACTGAAAACAACGGGTGTGAGGTACAAATGCATTGAAACTACTTTTCCTTGTGTCAATCAACACAAAAACAAATCCTCCCACTTTCCTGTCAAACCATACCATTCCCAAAAGAGAAGGAGAACAGAAATTAAAGTGGGATCGGAGGTAAAAACTGAACATAAATACAGACAGTCAGAAAGTTAGAGACCAGGCATTGTGAGAAAGACATAGACTGCCTACTAATGCACGACATCCCTCTAAACACCAGCACAGACACATCAAATCTCAGCCTCGGAAAGTCGGTTCGCTGTCGCATAGCATGGCGATGCCACGAGGGAATACACACGCGCTCCCAGACCGACACACACACACAGGATTGCTAAATTAAGCGTTACATTTGACACGTGGCGGTTCCCAACAGAAAAGGTAGAATAAAATGCAGTACTGTTGTATGCATGTGTCACACTCTATCCCAGATGCCAGTCCAGGAATCAGAATGATGACACCAAAACAGTACTCCAACTCTTTACCAGGGTCAATTAGGGAGAGAGATGATGGATGCACACGCACCAACAAGATGCAAATGCACACACACACCCAGCCACACACAAACACAAGCCTTCTTCCATGAAATCAAAGGCATGGCGCACACATGCACGTACGTGCACCCGCCTACCCACACACACACACACATAAACGATTAGCCAACGCAACTGTCTGCGGTCTGTCAATGAAATGCTTTTAGAGTAGCTTTCATCCTCAGCGGAGATCACTCAAAAGGAGTGGCGTGGTGTACTTGAAAAGAATCACCGAAAGTAAAAATGGTGTCTTACCTAGCATAGTAAAACCCACAGAATCAAAGCAAAGGGTAGAAGAAATCCACAAAGGGAAAGAGATGGGAAAAACACTGTTTAGTGAATGTTAAAATGTACCACAGGAAGGTGAACATTTTGACCGGATTTGAACTACTCGTCAAACAGGACATTGTTAACCGACAGACTACACACTTATGCTATTCCTCGGCTACCAGACAGCCTACACTCTTATGCTATTCCTTGGCTATCAGACAGCCTACACCCTTATGCTATTCATCAGCTAAAAGACAGCCTACACCCTTATGCTATTCCTTGGCTATCAGACCGCCTACACCCTTATTTGTCAGCGGGCGTGGTCAGAAATCCAGAGCTTGCGAACTCACTCAGGGAACCAGATAAGCTAAAGAGATTCAGTGGGCGATCCATCACATTTATGGCCCGTTTAGACCTGCTTAGTGCCAATGCCGGAAAATGTACTGGCAATGTAGCCCTTACTCACAGCTTCCACTCGACAGGTAATGTCTTGCACGCTGATGTTTTACAGATTAAACGGTTTTATGGTACGGGAAATAAACAAAATGAGATCCGTTCCCACAGCTGTTTAGCATGTAGTGAGAATATAACGATTGGTTGTATAATAAAATTATGTTTATCTGGTGTCTAAAGCCCATTTGGGAGAAGTGGATGAATATCCACAAATCATGAAATGTGAAAGGGGAAATGACATGGTAGATAGAAGCTAAAAGACAGACAAAACACACACAGGCCCATCCAATCACACCAAAAACACACCAGTTAAACAGAGAGGAAATCTCCAGGGGAATAGTTATAAGCCTAATTCCCTGCCAAAGGTCTTTTATGCCAGTTTGCTGAACACTGCTTTATGAAATGTAGTGAAACCATTACGTTTGTTAGCTGGGCAATGATATGGATCAAAAAGAAACAGCTTGTAAACGAAATAAAAAAATATATAAATAAAGCATTGCCTCACAGCCACAAAGCGGGAACAGTTAAACTGTGTAATTTGGCCCCCGCTTGCAGGATGGTTCTACTCAACCCACTCAACCAGTCAAACCTGGGAAGAGAGCACAATGAAACGAAAGCAATAGATTCCCCAGCCACTTGAAAGGATCATTTACTGGCCTACTTGTGAAAGTAATGAAGTAAATGAAAGATAGATTTGTGGGTGAATTGTGTAAGGTTAAGTGTGTACATGTATTAATGTGTGGGTGTGTGTTTGCGTACGTGTGCTTGTGTGCGCATGTGTGTGTGTTTGTGTGCACATGTGTGGGCTTGGAAGGACTTCAGATGGAATAGGAATCTTGTTGTGGGCTACATTCAAATATGTCCTGGCTTTCTGCTGTAATTGACAATCACAAGGGAGGAAACATCAGGGTTGCCAGATTGGTTAAACCCCTACTAAACCAAACGGGGGGCCGGGACATGTGTAAATCCCATCCTTCATGACCAATTGGTCAAGCCAATGGCAAAAACCATTTACAAATGTTTACCAATCTGGCAGCAGTTGGTTCTAACCCTAACCCTAACCCTAACCCAGAGACACAAAGGGTTGTCAAAAATACTGACTGAGCAGAAATAAATGTATGTTGGGAAAAGTACAATATATGTTCCTGTTACTAGATTTTAATTAAGCTCAGACCTGAATGTTTTTAACATAGTGAAATTCAAATAAACCGGTTGCCAGTTTGGCCCTGTTACCCTTTTGAACCTCATTCGGCCATCAACGCCCTTCCTTTAGATTCTGCAGCGGCCATATTTGTGCAAACATCACATCTACTTGACAAAAACCCTGCATTACTGTGGATGTTGTCAAAAATAGAACACTAGTTAAAGCGGCCACATGTTTTTACATTATAAAAGACTTGCTTCTATGTTGTTTGGTCCTACAACGCTGGAAACATCCTTGCTCTTTGAAGAGCTAATTATTTATACTATGCATTATATATAAATAAACTGCAGATATATGTTAGGTGTTGTCTTTATGCTGTGAAATGTTGGTAATATATTTTAGAAGACAACAGCAACCCTCTAGTGACAACTTGATTGGTGGGCCCATCGGATGTGGAGCTCTAAATGTGGAGCCCTCTCAATCTGTATATCAACCTGTCCAAGGCCATTTTTGAATAAACACTGTCATTAAAAACAGCCACATTGGTCAGAGAACCGCCCAATCTGGCAACCGTGAATGTGTGCTTGGCTGATGACGTTGTCACTTCATCATAATGATGTCCTGCATCTGACAACACATACGTTTAATGTCTTGAGATGTGTGTGTGCCTTAAGTTAGCTGTGTAGACCTCGAATGATAGCTTGCTCAATATCGCCCAAAAAGAGTTGCAGTGTTTCCTTATGCAAATTAGATGTTCGTTCTTGTTTCTACTGACATCAGTCAAACAGGTTCTGAAATTAGTTTATTGTCTGGTTAGTCTATGAGGCTATTAGAGAAATGACCAACGGGTTCTACGCTTGCAGAGGGAGCAGAAAGAGAGTGATTTTTATTATTTAAGTATCTACAAAACGGGAGAAATTGTATGAATTATATTATTCAAAGTAACATTAATGTGGTGTCAAATTAAAGAATAGACGTGTTCTTTAAAACTAAATTAACTAGTAATTGAAATGTGTTCTTGGCTTTCGTGCTGCATGTTTGTTTGAAGTATGTTTTTACAGAAGTATTCTAGAATTGTATTTGAGTCTAAAGGGATAGTTAGATGACTATTCCAAGATTATGACACCGTAGGTCTGTCTTGAAACAACGATGGGCGTGAAAAAAACAGGCAGAAAATGTGACAAATTGAGCTTTTGAACTTCTAAAAGGTGAAATGACACTTGGCCAAGTAACCTCAGTACCTGCATACAGAGAAGGCCGGATCTCTTCATTACGGTTCTCTGTAGAGCATCCAAGAACGCAGAACTGTAGTTCTGGGATATAACCCAGATTATTAAACTGACTGACCAATTAAACTGACTGACCAGCTCTAACTGACTCACAGATTACCTTGTCCTAACCGACTGACAGATCTACTAGGCCTAACTAACCGACGCTCAATTCTTATTGTCTCTCAAAAAGATGTGACAGTCGGTAACACAAGTCCAATTTATCGCTTAGCAGAAATCCTGTGATCAGATTAGGAGGCGAGTGCTCAGTCAATCTGGCAATCGCTTACAGAGCTTAGAGAGACGGGCGGCCAGCCATGGCAGCGGTCTTACCGCTACAGCAGGTCACTAAGGCGGCCCTCGTCCGCTTGTCTTAGGGCTAATCCTGTTCTCCGGAGAGAGAGCAGTGTGTGTGTGTTTGTCTAAGCTCGGTTGCCGGTGCCAACCCATGTCATCCCACCCTTGAGCACGGTGTGTGTCGGTGGGGGGCGGGGGGGGTGTAATGTAATGCAAGTAATCCAATTGCAGAATTTGTAGCTGTCCGCTAAAGGAATTCTGACAATCCTACCTTCCTGTCGCTACACGCTGGAGCATGTGTGCATTTTCAGCAGGGGGAACAGGACGCTTATATCCCTGTCAACTCTGAGGATAGGTAAGCAGGTGTTTCCCATGGGCTGATGCATATTATTGGCCGAGTACTAGCCCCTGTGGTGGTGGTTGGAATGGGGGGGGGTCTATATACTTAAAAAAAAAAAAAAGAAAAAGAATAATAAAATCACTGATGAGGCTCACTGAGGAGAGAACCACTGACTGAGATGCAGATTATTTCACAAAGGAACCCTTTTTAAGCCTCTATGAAATTATGGACTGTATGAGTGGAACAGAAAGAGGGACAGCGAGGGAGGCAGGGAGTGTGGGGGAGAGAGAAAGAGAGAGACAAACAGAGACAGTGAGAGGTTAGATCTCGTTGCTGGTGCTGTGAGCCACAGAGGCAACCTCTTGAAGCCTCAAATGTGTCGGATCACATCAGTGTCCCTGCCAGCATCCACACACACACACACACACACACAGACAAGTCAGTCGCAGTAAAGAAGCCTGTATCCACAGAGAGGGCTGGGCCGTGTTATTGAGAGTCAAACTTCTTCTGAATGTCTTCATGATGCGATAGCCGTTACGCACTGACCGATCAATCCAACCCCCACCCCGTAGTAACACACCTTACCGGTGAACAGGACGCGTGGTGGTAAGCTGGCTTCTTGCATGGATTTGTCAGCAAGGAGGCCCGGGAAGCGGACGTAGTATCTCTAAAATCCAGCTGAGTATTTATTCCTGATAGCCTTCTGGCATTCGTGGATTCCCCTCTTCGTCCACCCCTTCATTTTGTTCTCTCCATCCTCCCTTTTCTCTTCCTCTTTTCAAATGACCCAGTTCGGTTCTCTCTTTCCCCTCCAGGCTTCCCCAGTAGTTGACCAGGCACAGAAACGGCCAGTTAGAGGACAACTACAGTCGGTTGGATGGGAGCACACGTGGGGAATAGGAAACGTTGGCTCTCACAGAGAAACAAGACAGGCAGACCGACTGAACTGAATCCCTCAGGGCTACTGTGAAGAGACAGGTCTTTACATACACAGACAAACACAGAGACAGACAGAAAGAAACTGACCAACGAGACAGAAAGCGAGGAATGGTAGGATAGAAGAGATGTAGAAAGAGGGATATTGAAGGTGACACAGATCTAATGTAATAATAAAAACTTTAAACTGTGATCACAACTCTCACAGAAAACGCAAAAAAAAACCTCAAAAGCCAGTGAAGAGAAAGGAATCGAATTCCTTGGGCGACAAATCAATGTTTACTGGCTGAACAGCAGGCCGGAAACCATTAGAAGAATGCCAAAGGCAGCCAGCTCTCTCTGCTGAAGAGCATCAAGTGCACCTCTGATGTGAGCTGGGACCCTCCAGGTTCCTCTGGGCATTTCTCAGAGACCCTTCAACAAGCAACTTCCCGCGACACACCAGCAGGGTGGAGCGTGAACGGACTGTCAATTAAGTCTCAGTGGAACCAGCTTCTTCTCAAGTGGCCCCATGAATTTGGTTTGGACAATAACAATTCCCTTATCTAAATACCCAGAGTCATTATGGCTGAGACTAATTCCGACCAATAACAGATAAAGTGGTGTTTATTCGGCAGAGTGATGGGGGAGAACTGCGGTGCTTCATGTTCTCCCCCTTTCTCTCTTTTTTCTCTTTTTCTCTCTTTTCCCCCCTCTCCTGTCGCTCTCTCATTTCAATTTGAATTTAAAGGGCTTTATTGCCATGGGAAATATTTCTTTACAACGACAAATCATGCGGAAAATAAGGGTGATACAACAACAACAAAGTGAAAAGCTAAATTTAAATAGAGCTACAATAAAGTAAACTTCACACAATGCAGTTTAGAAAGAATCAGTGCATTTCAAATGCTATTTTATTAGCTATCGACATTCGGTGTTGTAACAATGTGGAAATAGTTGAGTCTGTATTATGACTTCTGGTTGTTTATTGGCAATGTCTCTCAAACATTGTGCTGTGATTGCACAGATGTTGGTTAGAATAAATGGGTGATTGTAACATTTGGATTTCTTTTAAAACTCTCCACTCCCACCCATTCATGTCTGCCCTGTTGAGTTTTTTGAGGGAAATGGGTTCATTTGGAGAAATGGAAAGTATTCCTAGTTTGTGTTGATGGCCCTCCAATGTCTAGAAGGTGAGTCACTCTCCTAAATATCCCTAGTTCAGTCTGATGGACCTGATTTAAAAGGATTAAAACAATTTACCTCTACAAAAATTGAGAGCTTATTGAAAGCAAAAAAGTTCACTATACAGTAAATTGGAAAATATCTCCCTGTTAATCAAAATGACCTTAAATATCAAACAGAATTATGTTCGGCCTGTTGATCTTGCATTGGCTGACCTATAAAGTGGACATATATAACACAGAATTATAATAAAACGAGGGCCAGCTATGTGAACCAAAAGTTGCAAGGACCCAAAGGTTGGCTAAACCCCACTGACTTCAACAGGCAGTGTACACAACATAACTCTGACTCACCCAAATGGCCAGTAGGGACACAGCGGTGATGTTATACTGGGTCATAAAAGATGTCACATATCCCCGTAAACCCACTGCTGTGGGACTGCTGAGTCAGGGTTAGTGTCCTCACAAAACACTGTTCAGCTAGACACCGCCACAGCAGATCTCTACAAGAGTCTGGACAACCGCCATCTTCCTTAGCATAGACACAGAGTTTGGATCACAGCATTGTCATGGTGACCTCTGCTGGTTAGGGTGGATTTGTTGCCTAGCAGTAGTAGTTTTGTTTCATCACTGTTGAATTTGAGGACGATTTGCTGCATCCATGTTTACATTGTTGACAGGCAGGAGTCGATGTGGACCAAAGGTGGGTTGGTGAGATATTTGGTGGGTCGTCAGTGCATTTGAGTGTTGTCGGTGTAGCAGTGGTAGTCAAGTTTGAAGTGACATAGGATTTGACCAAGGGAGAGGACGTAGATGATGAAGAGCAAGGGCACATATACAGAGCCCTGGGGGACACCCTGCGTGACAGCAGCGGAATCAGAATTGTGGCCATTGAGGGAGATGAAGTGGGCACAGTTGGTGAGGTATGAGTGTAGCAAGGAGAGTGAGGTTCCCTCAACACCTAGAGCAAAGACAAGAGATTATTCCCAGTTCTATTTTTCTGGAAGATACGGGCCTGCTTTTAGTCACTGTGTGTGCTCACTGCAGGAGATAGAGGATAGCGAGGATGATGCCCAGCTCTGGAATCCAGCCCGAACCGTCCTGGTTTAACTTCCTCAGCGGGCATCCTTCTGCCAATGCCGCCTGGCAGCTGTTGACTTAACTTAGAGACTCACAGAGCAGGGGAACACTGAGGTTTGGAGATCCACTGAGGGCAAAGACTTAAACACTAAGCTTCTCAAAGACTGCACACGGTTTTCAATGCGCACAGTCTCTCAGAGTCTCTGCTGGTGTCTACGGAACTCTGCCGTTTTCCATAGAAACGACAATCTGATAGCAAGCCTGAGGGTAACAATCAAACATGGCAGAGACAATTAATTTGACTTTTAATGAGGTTTACCCTACTAAAAGGCTTGAATGGCTAACTACAACTAAACTACAAAATGTAATGTACCCCGTCAACGTAATTTCTTGCTTTGTCGACTTTATAAAACTTATTTATGATCTGGTTTCAAATTATGCTAGAGTACATTGATAATGATATCTTCCATTCAGTAAGAGACTAGAGGGGTGAACACTGCGTCGGTCTTTGTGCTGGAGCTTCGTCATGTGTCGTACAGCCCATCACACTGCCATGATTCCAGCTGAATGCAGATGCCACTTTGTATTTTGAGCTGGTTTGCTACAACAGTCAAAAAATAATACTGAAGCAAACAAAAATGTCACTGGGTATGTGGATTCAAAATTAATTAACATTTCTTTGTATGGGCTGATTAAATTTTTTGTTCAGGCAAATATAGACTGACATTTGTGGAAATGTAAAATTTTCTCAACTTTAAATGCAGTCCAAGTTTGCATTTCCAGTCTTGTAGGAACATTCCTGCTACAAGGGGTTGATCAAATTACTATGGCATTTGTACAGTGCCAATTCTCACCGTTCCGCCATGCACCCTGATCCTGCAACTCTATCCAAAACGGATGTATTCATTAAGACGTTCAGAACATTAAGTTAGGATTGATTAGTTGATCTGGGTTAAAACACAGATTTAGACACACTGGTCTTTCGTCAATTCCTACATAACCCGGCTTACAGCTGGTTGTCACAGTAATTGCCACGGTATGAATCATGGCGTCTAATAAGCACTTAGCTATTCAGTTCAATCCATGCAGCGCTCGGCCCTGAGCTCTCTCTCTTTCTCTATTCACCTGGTTTCCCTCGCTGTCTTTCTCTGTCTTTCTCCTTTATTTGACTCTTATTTTACAAGGTAGGTATGACAGACAATTAAATTAATTTCAGCAATGACCAGCAAGTAATTAGAGTTTAACCATTGGTCATCGTTCTAATTGATGTGCACCTCTCATTTAAGCCTCATTTACAGAGTTTTTATTTTAGGAACAAGTCTTGTTTTCTCTTGATGTCAGACGAAAACTGGTTGAAGCAAGGTTCTTGTCTGTTCTTGACTATGGTGATCTGCTGTACATGAATGCATCAGTCCATTGTCTCCATATGTTGGATACTGTGTATCATGGAGCTTTAAGATTTGTTACAAACTGTGGGATCCGAACTCATCACTGTAACCTGTATTCCCAAGGCGATTGGCCTGCTCTGTCATCTTGCTGGCTTAGTCACTGGTATGTTTTCATCTATAAGGCCATTTGGGAAGACTTTCCTTGTATTTATCGGTGTTTCTTTCCCAAAACATGGCACTTACGGGTTACGGTCTCAGGACACTATGATTATGACAGTTCCGAAAGTTCAGGCAAGTAGGCCTTCTTGTTTTCTGCACCAGCTGCTTGGAATAGCCTGAAGAAAAGGTTTAAACTCCATGACCTAGTTACTCCCACTGAAAGTAAGGGCATTGTATAATCTATGGATTCTGATTCTATAAAAATGTGTAAAAGTTTACATTTATAGTAGGATTGGATATTTTCGCAGCACTTACTGATTTATTGCCCTTTGTCTGTTGTCTCCATGTAAGTGTGTATTTGTTTTCCTGAAACTATTTTGTACTGCTGCCATTCTTGGTCAGGTCTCTCTTATTAATATATTATGAAACGCAGTGGGGGGACCTGGTTAAATAAAGGTTAATGAACCATGTTGCACAGGGACTGAAACAACTTGTCAGCTCACGGATTTGGTGAAGAAACCTTTCAGTCACTTTCCAAATCCACTAAATACTGTGCTACTTGCTGAACCAAAATTCTGAGCAAGAGAGAGCATGTCAGGATATCAGATGGGCAGCGATGCCTAAACATTCAGCGGTGTCAGAGGAACTCCACTGTCCCGGTCTCCATCTTCTAACTTCTCCCCCACACTCTCTATCAGTCTCTCTTTCAGTCTCTCCAGGAACAGCCCTAGTGGTTGCCTCTGGCGCCTTCATTAAGAAATGGGTGTTGTACTGGAAAACGTGACAACTAGTACGCACTCATCTGCAAAACGGCCAAAGGTTTTCAAATTGCAAATGGGCAGTTTCAATGCTCAGTATACAAGCTTTAAGAGCAGCCCAACATTTGAATTTGATCATCCCTGCATCTCATTGGTGTGCATCTCTCATTGGTGTGCATCTCATTGGTGTGCATCTCATTGGTGTGCATCTCTCATTGGTGTGCATCTCTCATTGGTGTGCATCTCTCATTGGTGTGCATCTCTCATTGGTGTGCATCTCTCATTGGTGTGCATCTCTCATTGGTGTGCATCTCTCATTGGTGTGCATCTCTCATTGGTGTGCATCTCACTGGAAAATCCAAAAGGTCGAGATCCCTTGGTGAAGCAAATGCTGTTGTGTGGTAACAGTACTATATGCCAGCCCAGCTGTTGTGTGGTAACAGTACTATATGTCAGCCCAGCTGTTGTGTGGTAACAGTACTATGTCAGCCCAGCTGTTGTGTGGTAACAGTACTATATGTCAGCCCAGCTGTTGTGTGGTAACAGTACTATATGTCAGCCCAGCTGTTGTGTGGTAACAGTACTATATGTCAGCCCAGCTGTTGTGTGGTAACAGTACTATGTCAGC
>JACXGK010003524.1:0-44531 GCA_016801125.1 Novumbra hubbsi | reverse complement strand
AGTAATGATAGTAGTGATAGTAGTGGTAGTAATGATATTAGTGATGGTAGTGACAGTAGTGATAGTAATGATAGTAGTGATAGTAGTGGTAGTAATGATATTAGTGATGGTAGTGACAGTAGTGATAGTAATGATAGTAGTGATAGTAGTGGTAGTAATGATATTAGTGATGGTAGTGACAGTAGTGATAGTAATGATAATAGTGGTAGAAGTGGTAGTAATGATATTAGTGATGGTAGTGACAGTAGTGATAGTAATGATAGTAGTGGTAGTAATGATATTAGTGATGGTAGTGACAGTAGTGATAGTAATGATAATAGTGGTAGAAGTGGTAGTAATGATATTAGTGATGGTAGTGACAGTAGTCTTTTCGTTCTTGTGTTCATCAGTCCAGCCCTGTCACCGCTCATGTCTTTTCTTTTAGCTATTCTCTTCTGCTACTCACAGTTTGGGGGAGTGCGTGTGCGTGTGTGTTTTCAGGTTTTACTATGCAATACCTAAATCACCACAGTGAAACAACAATCATTTTACCTTTTGGAGACATTTTTGTCTATAAGAACAAAAATATATGTTCAACCTATAGATTAGGTTTGGGGGATATTTTTTAATGAAGGTTAGAATTAGGTTTTGGCTTAAGGTCTGATTTTAGGGGTTGGGATTTGATTGTGAGGAAAATAGTATTTTGAATTGTAATGTTTGGGGACCCAGCATGGCCAGCGAAACCTCAACGTGTGTTTGGTGGTGCATGTGTGTACACTTCTGTGACCCAGAGGTCACATCGCAAAGGCACCGCCCACAAGCCTTTGCAGATGATGCACGCTCTGACGATCACGATCTTGTCTCTCCGTTCCGCAGTTTGGCTCGTCCTTCGCTACCTTCCGCCCTGCTCTCTCTCACACTGGCTCCACCAGGCCTCTCTCTGTCATATTTCCTGCGTCCCCACCCTATAACTGCTCCCCTGGATCCAACACTTCCTCTCCCACATCAAAGGTTCCTTGCTGGAAGGTTTGTTTTCATCTGCACACTTTTTAAGTTAAACCTTTTTTTTTTCCCCTTCTGTTTTGTGTGTTGATTTGCGCTTCTCTATTGAATGCTTGATCGGCAGGTTTTTCTTTTAATTTCATCATCTGCTTAACTCATCCATTACTTCATTACTTTGCTCCCTAACCCATGCACCTTTTTCTGGGGCCGTCGGCCATCAGTCTCAATCCCCCACCCCGGTTTCAAATCTCCCTCGTGGTGATTTGCTAAACTGAGCAGGCCACGTGTGGCATCCATTTCACATCTCAAAAGGTTTCAAGCCAAAACACTCCCTCATTTGGCCCAGTACCCACACACACGATGTGGACTCCTCCAACACAGTCCCCTCAACTCCGCAACCCAGATGAAGGGCGTCAAACTGCTGGATAGTGGACGGGTCTCTTCACTTTGGTCCTTTTCCCTGCTTTTTAATGACTTTGCCCACCTCTTCAGGATTGGTCCAAGACCGGTCCATATGAGCAGCCATTGGCCGCCACACTTCAACGGAGGAAGGAGCCCCTGGATAGGCTGAGGGAGAGCGAGGTGTCCCCGAGCTCCCAGGGATACGCTGGTGCTCACCCAGATGACGGCCAGAGGCCCCGTATGACCCCCGCCACCATCGCTGCCAAGGTAACAGACAATATCCAGATTGAACTAGTTTAGGCAGACACATTCTAGAAGACAACTTTTGGATTGTAAACCTGGATGAGACACTGGTGGTTATAGCCTTGTTATTGTGCTTGGCGCAGTCCTACGATAAGTGTTTGCGAGGGCAATGTGTCCCTTCTGATTAAATGTGATTTTCTTGAAAGCGCGAAACTTCGAGAAATCTTTTATCTTTGATTGCAGTGTAGACACAGAAACCTTGAACATTGAAGCTTACAATCATCCGAATCACGTATTTACAGTTCAATGAGTGTGCTCCGTGTCATTGCTTCTTCACTGAGTTGCTAGTCGCTCTTAGTTCACTACGACTTTGGGAAGTGTGTGAAGGACGTGGGGAGTGTGTTGACCGTGCGTGTTCTCCCAGCACGGTGAAGAGGTTTCTCCGGCAGCCAGTGACCTGGCCATGGTGCTGACCCGTGGGCTCAGCATGGAGCAGCAGAAGAGCCACCGAGACTCACTGCAGTACTCCAGCGGCTACAGCACCCAGACCACCACCCCTTCATGCTCAGAGGACACCATCCCGTCCCAAGGTAGCACAGTGACGGGCAGCCTCTGAAAGGACAGAACTGGGGCTCACATTTATGTGTTGTTTTGTTGAGAGCCGAATGTTTTCTCTGTTCAATCAGAAATATTTGGGCTAAAGGCCAAACGCCAGGCTTCAAAGTAAAGAAAAGAAAAGAGAAGAAATTGGCAATCAAATATTCTGTGATATTCCCCCAAAAATATTTTTGCGAGAAATAGAAAGTACTCGAAATCAGAACTCTAATCTAAACTTTAATATCATGACAGTGTAATGTCTGGTTGTGACCGTGCAACATTCCTCCTCTAAGAACAGATGAAACCTTTAGCGAAAGGACATTGTGTGTGAGAGGATGTAGACCATCTACCACCTCCGCAGGAATATCAATGTGAATTACCCAAGCTGGAACAAAGTGTTGTGTGCACACAAACAGGAGATATTCAAAATCAATGGGTAATCTGCTGATGATACATCTCTCAACCTGATCAATAGCTGCTGAGCCATTCTTCCCTGTAATGAAACAGTTTCCCAGTTAGTTAATATATTATTAATACAATGCATAAATGACAACACTGACTGCAAATGTGTGTTTTTCAAGTAGACTTATGTACCATTAGCTAATGGAAAGGCAGTTATATTTTTCTGCAAAAATTGCAAACCGTTACTGTCATAAATATGATTATATATTGACTATGGACATGGCCTGCCTATGAATTGCCATGACACACAGTTGAATGAATTCAACAGAAAATTGTAACAACAGGTGTTTGTAGCTAAATGCTTTCGGTTTGCTTGAGAATAATAATTGCATGATTTATAATTTACGGTATGTATGTAACATAGTCAAATGTTATGAACCGATGCTGAAGCTTTGGAGATAACTACTAGCCATGTAGAAGATGGAACAATGTCCAGCACTGCTTACCACACAGTCCTTTTTCATAGCGGTCCGAAATGGATTCCTCTATGAAAAAATGAACGGTATTGGTTGCAGCTAAACTGACACTGAAAATATGGCTGAACAATTGAGAAGCATCAGTAGCGGTGAGGTGCAAACAAAGAACGAGATTCTAAAGTAAACATAAACACTGCAAGCAAAGGGGGCAGCCTAGACTAAATGGAGGCTGGTGGATAGCTCTATTACAAAATATTAGATAGCATTTTTTGTTTTTTACATTGAAGCCTAGTTTTTGATTCAAACTAAAAACTTTTGTCTCTCAAACAAAATAACTCAGTAGTAGGAAGTCTATTGAATACAAAAAGCTATTAACATTGTAACTAAAACAAAATATGTCCAGTATCTTACCTAAAGGTTATTTACTACAAGAAGGGAAAACATTCCAGGAACTACAAAATAAATTGTTTGACAGAAATTCTGATTGTAGTATTGCAGATTTCCTGCTTAATCCATCGTGAGTCTGGGGATCCTTCGACCAGGACTTTCTGGATGACCTCTCACAAAATAATACATAACCTCTCATACATGACCTCTCACAAAATAATACATAACCTCTCATACATGACCTCTCACAAAAGTATAACACCAAGTCTACTAAAGCTGCAGCTCGATAGGCATTAGTCAAACAGAGAACACCAGAATTGGCCGCTTGCTCACGTTACAGATGAGAGCAGGTTTACACTGAGCCAATGTGACAGATGTTATGCTGCCTGCAACATCATCCAGAATGACAAATTTGGTGGTAGGTCAGTTATGGTCTGGGGAGGTATATCCTTGGAGGGTCACACAGACCTCAACATGCTAGCTAATGCTACATTGACTGCTGACACTATGCTGGTGCAGTGGGCCCTGGGTTCCTCCTGGTGCAGGACAATGCCCAGCCTCAAGTGGCCAGAGTGTGGATGATGAAGGCATTTATGTCATTGACTGGCCCTCATGTTCCCCCGACCTGAATCCAATTGAGAACCTCTGGGACGTTTTGTATCAATACATCCAATGCATCATCCGACATCATCAGGAGCATGTCCATACATTGTCGGGAGTGCATACAGGCACATAGGGGCCATACACACTACTAGTCACATCATAAGTTGCCATGAGGAATTACACGGTTGGAACAGCCTGTGATTTCAGTTGTTCACTTAGATTTCAGTGTGAGTGAAAATGAATCCTGCTCTCAATCGGTTAGCGATGTCGTTTTCTATGGACCGTTGTTACATCATTTAGCTCTCAACGAAATATACAATGTACACTATAGACTTTGATATTTAATACATTTCGTTCATCTAGCCCCGATGTGTGACTTAGGTGTTCCCTTCATTTCTGGGGGGATTTGTGTATATTCCAGCAATGGGACAACAACAGACTGGAATTGAAATGGATTTGAGCCTTGTCAACCTGCTCTCAGCTTCAGAGCCTCTATGCTCTTCCTGGGTCACGATCCTCCCAGAATGTTCTGAAGGACACTCAGCCCCCCTGTCTTTGTCTCCCCCTCCTGCCTCCTCCCGCCAGGCTCTGACTTCGACTGTTACTCAGTGAACGGAGACGCTGAGGGCGAGGCATCGGCCGACTTCGACAAGTCCTCCACCATCCCCCGCCACAGCAACATCGCCCAGAACTACCGGCGTATGATCCAGACCAAGAGGCCCGCCAGCACCGCCGGTCTGCCCTGTGGGGCCCAAGGTGGAGGGCATGCGGGCGGAGGGGGCGGCGGGACCCCTGGCACCGCCACCATCCGCAGAACCCCATCCACCAAGCCGGGGGTGAGGCGGACGCTGTCCAACGCGGGCCCCATTCCCATCCGCCCGCCAATAGTCCCGGTGAAGACGCCCACCGTGCCCGATGCCCCCGGGGGTTACCCTGGCCCCCCGGCACGCGTGGGCAGCGAGGAGTGTGTGTTCTACGTGGCGGACGACGCCTCCCCCAACGCGCTGGAGTACGTGAAGGCCTCCCCCAAGCGTCTCAGCCTTCCCAACACGGCGTGGGGGTCTGGCGGGGGGCTGGAGATGAGCGTGTACGCCCAGCAGGCCGGCTCCGAGGAGGACCAGATGATCGCCGCCAACCGCCACAGCCTGGTGGAGAAGATAGGAGAGCTGGTGGCCAGCGCCCACGCCCTGGGGGAGGGCCAGTTCCCCTTCCCCAGCCTCCCCGATGACCCGCCGCCCGGCCCCGCCCCCGATCAAGACCCCCGGGCCCCCGGGTCAGGCACCGACGTGCTGGTGTCCATCCGCAGGGGCGTAAGGCTCCGCAAGACCGTCTCCAACGACAGGTCGGCGCCCAGGATTTTGTGATGGTCCCCAGCGGAGAAGGAGCGAGGGGGGAGGGGGGGTGTGGGGGGGAGCGGTGACTCATCCAAGATGCACTGACTCTGTAGAGAAGAAAATATGAACACAGAAGATTACTATAAAAAAAGTGGAGAGTAATTAGAAGTATATGATGAATAACAAATAACAATGGTGGTAAATACAAAAAAAATTTAAGTCATGAATTCTGATGACAGGCTCTGGCCACTATAACTTTAGTGTGTCTGGACGCATGTTTGTTTTGTTAACAACAGCATTACCACTACAGGATCCTCAGACTGGAGAGCGATAGAGTGAGAGAGGGAGGGAGGGGGGAGAGATAAAGAGAGAGGAAGAGATAGGGTGAGAGAGAGAGAGAGAGAGAGACCAAGACCATTTTGGAGGACTTCCAGCCACCCTCCCCACCGTGTCGCCTCCACCCCCCATTCCACAACCCCCCACTCCTCACCTGACCCACTGGACAACAGGGGACAGAGAGGCTGAGGAACATTCCGGAACATGGGGGTCTGGACCTGGGGGTCTCCATCTCGCCACTCTTGGATTAAAATCATGGTAACCCCCCTTTGTTTGTCTGTTGTGGTTGTAGTCGTGGTTGTGTGTGTGTGTGTGTGTGTGTGTGTGTGAGGTGGGCAGAGCTCTGCTGCAGGTCAGCTGGTTGTATTTGAGGGTGGAGCTTCCCTCCTCTGTGTCAAGTCGTTAACCTGTTTTTATTGTGATGTTTGATTTCCTGTTACCACTGTATGAGAAACGACTAAATTAAGCCAAGCGTATATATTTTATAGATTCAGAGAGAACATGATAATATGAAATGGAGCAATAAATGTGTTTTGTTTTCAGTTTGCAGAGGGGAGGAGAAATAGAAGCTGTTATCTTAGGTTAAGAATCTTTTTTTAACTTGCAGGCAATCATCAGACTTGTTCAAGAACATATGACGGTGGCTTTCTATCTTTCGCCCTGGGCTTTTTCCAGCCTGTGCCTGATGTGTTTTAAAACAGAAAAACCTAGAAAACTAAAGCACTTTGAAGGTTATTTTCTAATCTCACCGCTAGGAGTCAGTGTGGCCGTGCCGTACGACGAGGGTGTGTCAGAAGGAGTGAGTCTAAGGGTCGGTGGTCAGGTGACACACTGCTGTGTCCCGCTGACCGGTGAGCAAATCGCAGGTCATTTACGCAAGAGAATATGAAGACTGAAAAAGAAAGTGATAAAGAAAGGTGGAAATTTCGAAACAAAGGATAAGGGAGGGGGGCATGGATATGTGGGGTTTCACACCAAAAAGGTTGAATTCCAAAAGGGATTTATGATATAAAAACATAACATTTATGTGAAGAGGGCAGGTGTGTGGGTCGTTCGGGTCGTTCACAGCCTTAGCTGGCTATAGTCTGAACAATGAGTATATGTCAGGGGTTGCCATATTGGAAAGAAGGTGTGGGCCGATTATGTTTACAGAAGAGTGTTGTCGCGGCAGGCGGAAAATGGAATAAGCGTTTCACTGCCTGTTCACACCGGAAATCCCAGTGTTGAGATCCGCAGGAGGACGTCAAGACTAGCAACTGTATGAATATAGATGAACCTGTCAGGATGTGATGTTGCCATCTTTTGTTTTGTTGCAATAATGTAATACTGTAGTCTTTTGTTGATTAAAAAAGATGCATTTCCATTGAAAACACAAAATCGGGTGTTTCAGTGACATAGGATCCAAGCAGGAAAAGGGAGTGTTATTCTGACCATTGTACTGTAGGGTAGTTAGAAACTCCATGGATGTCTGCTTGCTAGCAGAGACGGTTGACAACGATGACCATTACAAATGTGTATCTCAATGCTCGTTTTCTTTCAAATTTGTAGTTATTTATTTTTGCCTAAATAGAGCACTGTTTTAGAAATGGCTATTTTAAAGTGGCGATATGCTTTCAGAAGACGAGGAACGCCTGCTTTAGTAGGATATCACTCCACTGCTTGACTGCACGTCTCACGAATAATGCTGAAGTACAGACTCTGTAAGTGGTGGTTTGGCTGTGACAGGACAGGGGGCGGGGCAGCGGAGGAACGTGAAGGACCAACAGTGTGTTGGGTGTGGCCTAGGGTGGAAGTGACCTCAACTGCCCCAATGCATTCTGGACCAGAAGATGATAATCCAGAGAATGTTTCGCAAAGCACAGGTCATAATGTTGTGTATTTATATATACATATATGCGTACATATTGTGGAAGTTGGACACTAATTGTACAAGTCTAAATCGCTTGGATTTTAAAAACTTAACTCACATATTATCTCGCGTTACTGATGAAATAAGGCAGACGTCAAGTGTACAGGGTATGACAGCAATATGGCAATGTGTGTATTAGCCAAATGAACAATACAACTTCTTATCTAACAAAAAAAGTAAACATGTTTACTGTCTTTTTCAACGTGCAGATTTAACTCTGGTAATCATTCTGTTTCCGACTGACTGTCATGCTTGAATCATTTGGATGTTTCATTATTCTGATTGTGTGTGATGCTTCTTACACTTCCAAAGAAGCCATCTTTAGAACTGTCACTGTCCATCAGAACAGTCGAGCAAGAGTGCTAAAGGATTTGGCAATGAGACAAAGTGAAACTAGACTGTTTGCACTCACTAGTGTGTGTGTGTGTGTGTTAGGCTCAAAGGACCCTTGAATGGGAACTCCAGGGGTGTCAGTCCATGTAGGATCTCTCTGGGTTGAGGTGACACTATCTTGTCTGTATAGAATGATTAGGAGTCACCTCACATTTCATTGGCCAAGCTTTGTCTCGCTGGGTCCACGACTCCCCTTTTCCTTCGTCATTGTGTATTCTTCTCTTCTACCTGCCCCTCGATACAGATGCCATATCAGATTTTGATCATCTGGCTGGCACGGCAGGAAATGCAAACTTTTAGTGTCTTTGAGATTTAAGACAGCATAGTTTGTAATATAGACTTTAAATTGTAAGAGGGGCTTGGTGTCCATTAATTATAATCCACTTATTAATTATAATCTGTTGCCACAGGTTTATTTTCCTGCTGTTGAAAAAGACTAGAATTAAGATATGACATCTGCATTCTGAATGCACCTGCTTTTCAACCACTTATCTACTCAGTCATCCCAATCTCAACGCTAACTTGCAATCACCACATAGTCCAGTATCACCTTTTAATCTAGACCCACACCACAGTGACTGAACGTGAGACAAGGGAATAACTGCGCCCTCGCAATCACAGTAAAAAACTAGCTAGTTGTTACAGGAACAACCGTTCCATAATGTGCAGTTTCTTGCTGGCTGAATAATTGCTAATGAAATCATTTTAATTAAGCCTTAACTTCACTCTAATGGAGTGTTAATTTGAGTGAAGTGCCAATGGAACTGCTACCGGTTCAGTTGTTTGTGTCTGTGTATTCTAGTAGCCTAGCCACGGGTGGTGTTGAGGCATTCACAGTGCTGCCGTGAGGGAAATGGAGCAAACGGGTTGATGGGAGTGTTAGGGCATAATTAAAATGTTTTGGTTAGATGTTGAGACGAGTTTCACAGCGGAGATAAGAGATGTATTTTTAATTTCTTTATATCCACAAAACTGCCACTGTTGCAAAATGCACATATTCAAATCACATTCTGAACGCACATGTGAAGATCTCTTTCACAGTTTCAAGAGTCCATTTGCTCTCATTGCCTTGAGTTTCACTCGGTGTGATGTTATAAAAAAAAAAAGTTTCCGCTAAGTTATATAGAACCAACTCAATTCATGGTGTGAAACTGTAACAGGAGTCAATGAGGTTTCATTGGTCTTAGGTGCACATTCCTTACACATTTCAACCTCTTCTGGGTCAATGAGCCTTACTTCTGGGAGAACGATTTAAAGCCCATGACTGTCAGGAGAAGCTCTGGGCTGTATTAAGTCCAGCCGACACATAGACACTGTAGGCCTTTGAAGTGAAGGCCAGTGTTGGCATGCCGCAGATACACATACAGTCATACTGTGACCTTACGAGGGCATGTGCTCCATGGTGAGGTAGCCAAACACCAGACTAGCTCATAACAACTGTGCTCTGAACACGTCAGGGCAGAGATTAAATCGTGCCGTGGAGCTTGTAGTGTATATTTGGAAGCTACATGGCTCAAGAGCTGTTGTTTTTGTGTCCACTGACTATAGGCTTTGCTGTGGACGTACACTTGGAAACTCTCTACTTGGACACCCAGTGTCTGTAAAGCCACTCTGCCACCCACACACAGCATGTCCCTGTCTATTTAAAAAGAGCGATAAAGTCACCCCGCGACGACATCGTGTCCGTCCGGCGCCGGCTGCTTAGTCAGCACTGTCGACCTTCCGAGGTAATCGGACAGGGAGAGGGCGATATCCGGATTCCACGTGCCATGGTAACCGAACTGAATGTCTTATCACTTCTGGATTCTCAGTGGTTTATTTTCCCCTTCCCCCAAGCCCAATCCGGTAGGAAGCTAAACCACCGCGTCTCCGAACCTTGACTTTTGCCACAATTTTTACAAAGTCGTTATTTTCGTTGGAGTGTTGTGAAGAGATACGATGTGTGCATTCGTTTTTGTACAAAAAAATCCCTCCCTCCAACGGAGTCAAGTAACGCTACTGGTGCTGTTGTCTGTCTTCTAGTTTCTGTCGTCTTCTTTTCCTCCTTTCATTTCTTGGGACCTTATTTCTGTTGCTGATGACAAGTTTTTCTTTTTTGTAATATTTATCCTTTTAATTTTGTTAACTTTAGTCACTGCTAATGTAACAAAACGCACTGTGATGATTCCAGTATTAATAAAAGTTGTACTTAAACTGTGCTTGGGTGTGTGAGAGATTTGTTCATTTTGCAATTTTTGCATGTTTACAAAACTTGATTTAATCCAAGAGTACGATCAACGGGTAGACCAGCTTGTTCCTTGTTGGGTTGACAGGGGGCAACAGAGATATTCTAGCACTAACACAGAGGAGGCTGTAGATTCTGGGATGGGGGATGAGTGTGAAAAGGGCTAATGACATGTGAATGACAACCAAAGAAATCCAATAAAGTTCTACATGATGTCAAGGCTCCTGTACCAACCCAGTATTCAGTGTAGCTGGGTAAAATGGGGACCAAGAACTGATGTAATGGCCTGTCTGGGTTACATAGGCTGTTGGTAGGGTTATTCTGGTAAACCCTGCAGAATCCCATCCTGGAGACTCCACAAAATGAGTTGGTGATGTCACATCAGTACACGGAAAACCTGCCTCTCTTCATTAAACCACTGACAGAACAAGGACAAATCCCCTTAACGTCATGTCCCCAGCAACCATTTAAACCACACAAAAGGAAACTTTAATTAAAAATAAGTGGGATACAATTAAGTTTAGAATTCCTCACATTGAAACTCATGGGGCGAGTGAGACTGTCGACAGATGCAGGGGCTGGGCATTTCTGCTTTTCTGACCATTTTCTTGAAACTAATTAAATGTTTAAAGGTACAAGTTGAGCTCCGTTAATCACAAGCTGTTGGAGTAGATATTGAATGTGGTATTGCATCGTTGAAGACTGCCAGAAGGCGATGGGGCCGTTGTAAGTAGACATGGATTCGTTCTTTCAAGCTTCATCTTCACCCAATGAGAAACCCACTACACTAAAAAAATATCTTATAGCATGTATCTCAGTGATTTAGGAGTGACCTAAAATCGAATTTAGCTTGTTTGCAAATCCATTTTTTAGAAGATGGGTTTCCTTTCCATTATATTGTCCCTGTAATTGTAAGGTGGATGCCTATTTGTTCTAATTCACATAAACATTTGAAAGGTATGTGTGAATAGTACTAAAAAAAATATATATATATTTTCTCGCAGTCCCTGAAAAACTGTCAGCGTGGGGTCAAACCAGAGCATCAGCCAGCATGGACAGTGTAGCAATTAAGGCTGGCTGCATTTTCAACTTGTTTTTTTTTTGCCAGAGATTAAATCCAACAACCTATCGGTTTACAAGCCCATCTCTCTCCACCTCTTGCTCTCATCCTGCAGATTGTGACAGATAAAGGGCATGGGAACAAGAGAACCAGCTACTTGCACTGTTGATTTGCAGCACTAACGCTTTCTCTATCATTATTCTGATCAAAGATGACCAAAGATGCCACAGCTCCAGAGCCATTTTGAGGCTGCAAGCAAAGCCTGCATATCCTTTACACCGGTCCCGTGAAGCCGGAGGGAGTTGAGCAGAGATAACAAAAGAGCAGAGTGATTGAAGTCTACTAGAGCCGTGTTGAATATTAACACGCTACTGGAGGGGAAGGGGGGGGGGGTGCTGTCAGGTAGACTACTATTCAGCATTAACTAGACAAGCTGTGAATTCAATGCTGCATCCCATTTTGGGAAATGTGTTGTGTCTAAAAACACACATCATCTGTTATCTTTGTAGTAGATACACAACAGGGTCGGTCCAGCTGTATGTGGCTTGAAAGGATTGCCGCAATTAGCTAATGTACACTGAAGAAAAATACAAAGGCAAAATGTTTAAGTACTGTTTTTCATGAGCCCATATATTTCCCATTCACACACAATGCTAATTTCTCTCGGCTGTGGCAACACATTCATTGACACTGTTAGCGAGCATTATTGCGTTGCTAAAATAATCCCTCCATCTAATAGATGTTGCATATCAAGATGCTCATTAAACAGCTTAATCCTTGCACTTAAGCTGGGGTCAATTAAAGGCCACTCTAAAATGTGTAGTTATGTCACACAGGACTATGCCACAGATGTCTTGGGGTTTGGCGGAGAAGGCTTTTGGCTAACTAGGAATTTCAACCAGTGCTGTTGCCAGAGAATTTAATGTACATTTCTCTACTAAACTCAACAGGGTTTTATGGAACTTGGCATTATGTTGAACAGGCCGTCCGACCGCTGACTACCCATCCAGAACCAGCTTCCTCACGATCCTCTGAGAACAAGTGTTCCCCATGGTCTCCAGACCTCACTGGTCTTGACAATTGATGTCGTAAATCACTGGAGACATCTGCCCAAAACATATTCAGCTAGTTGGAAAATGATGGCATTTTATTTACGAGAATGAACGAAATGTAAAAAGGCAACCTTGGAATTTCCTTATTTGAAATATTTCTAGTATAGGGTAATGGACACTGTTCCCGAGGATGTCCTGTGAAGAGCTATGCAAGAAAAAAAAAATTCTCCCTGCTAACCTTTACTATGGATCCTGGATATTGTCCTTCTGATGCGATTTGAACAGCACTGCCCAGAGAGCAGAGACCCATCATGAGCAGGTATTTCCCTTGGGCAGTACAGCGTCTGCAAAGCACCTCAGGTGAGTGGCCCATGTGGCATGTATAGAAATGTCCCTGGGCTGGTCCATATTTTACTGTCCAGAGTGTGTTGTATTTGTTGAAGAGACAGGGCTGTATATACAGTTAGGTAGGAACAAAGGTAGGAAAAAGAGGAAAAAGAAGTACGCTAAGGTGGTTAAGAATGTATTTATTACAGTGGATGTCACTCATTTGCTCCCACGTTGTGAAATGTAGAGGATTTACAGCTAATTCAAGCCAACTCTCTTTCACTTTTGGTTGACCAGTTTACAAAAGCTGTACCATTATATGTTGGGGTACAAAAAACAAGCAATTTGAAACTTCTGATTGGGATTTGTTTATGACAGAAATGGCAGAGATCATTTCTTCCCTACTGTTGTTGTAGAGATAGTCACGTGTCCTTGCACCAAAGGATAGTACAAATTATGCATTTTAGGATGCACCTTTGGTGGACACTTTAGGTCCCATCTAACCCTATTTTGCCTCCAGGAAAAACTGAACAAATTGCTTCATGGATTCAATGAGGTGCTGGTAACGTTTTGAGTCTATGCTGGCTCAATAGAATCAGGCAGTGGCAGTGGGTCCCAAACATTTCTAGCTACGCATGCTTGCCCAGCATTGAATATAACAAAGTACCCCTAACATTCTACCACTAAACATATGGTATCATAAGTCGTATATCAAACATGCTCTGTGGAGAGACCAAGTATGCTAGTGGTATTAAGGGGCCTATTGGATGACAAGAAACAATTCCCCACATCATTACACTACCAGCCTGTCCTGTCGACACAAAGTAGGATGGATCCATGGATTTAGGGAGTTTATACCAAATTCTGACCAGACAATCTGAATTTCACCGCAGAAATAGAGAATCTTCAGACCATTTTTAATTGTGCAGTTTTCTTAAACATGCTCAATGTGTCTTCCTGTTCTTCCCTGACAGGAGCGGAACCCAGCTTTGCACTTCTACTCCATGCATTTTCTGTTGAGCAATGTCCTTCTACACACCACAAGTCTGATCAGTTCAGATTCGTTCAACCCTTTAACTTCATTTACAAAGGTTTTTAAATAAATACCCCCGGTGCCTCTTTGATATGCAACAATAAAAACATTGTGTGCAGAAGTGCTGTCAAAATTATTTACTTCCCAAAGCCAAGCGCCGCAGTATTAACCATGAAACAATGTCCATATAATTATGTAGTATAGGATACTCCAGCAATTTAATTTGAAATGATATAACAGTGATGGGGTTAAAGTGCTGACTGTCAGCTTTAAGGTATTTTCACTTTTCCATAAGGGAAAAATCCCCCTCCACTATATTCCGCCTTGCCATGGTCCATGTTAGTCTCTGCCTCATCTATTTGCAATACCATTTGCAGAAGTCTGCAGGCTCTTTTATGTATTTTTAGACCATCCTGTTTCTTAGGCTAACTGGTGCTTTTGCGCCTTGCCGTCTTCTGTGGATAGTAAAGGCTGACACACCCTCCTGGAGAGTGTTACTGACCTCTTAGACTCTTGTTTGTATTCTCTCCTTCATTATGGTGAACGTTCTTTGATCAGTTACTGTAGAGGTCTTCCTTTGGTCTACAAGGTTGTCTGCTATGGCTGAACTCACCAGTGCTTTCTTCTTAACAAACCAAACAGTTTATTTTGACACTGTTTTTGGCCATGTTTGTGATTGATTTATTCTACTTCATCAGCCCCGATAATGGCCAGCTTGACTTACACTGACACCTCTTTGGTCGTCATGTTGTCAGAAACAAGAAACATACTTGAATTCACACAACATTGACAACTCTCTTGTGCCTGAACTAACAATGTGAACGAACACTCTAGGCACTCTAAAATGGGAGGACTGTGTTCAAAACACATTTTCTGAATGGGTTATCCATTATGGATGAAAATCCCATGACAGTCTGCACTTTAACCCCATTCAAGTCATAATTTCAAATCCATAGTGCAAATTCAAAAAAGAACAACAGTTGTCGCTGATCAAAACCCTTTGTAGTTACTGATATGATATACACTGCTTTTAATAAGTATTGTGATAGTATTGTATTGCTGTAATAAGTATTGAAGACAGTGAATCGTTTGTAATAATTTCTTTGCTTGCCACGCCCCGGTTCTTGTTCCCATAAGTTTTCACTATAAAAACAATGTACCATGTAATGTAAGACATGACAAATACAACACATCTTAGTAGCTAGAAAGGTTTGGACTCAAACAACTGAAATGTGTTCCATGCGGCTTATGCCATAGTGTGATTATTTGTGCCAGATGTGGTGTGTCCAGCATCTCAGAGGCAGTCAACCTCCTGGAATTGAGACACTAGGTACACCTAATAAAGGAACTGGTCTAAATTAAGCACTTAAGTTGAGTATTTAGTTGCAAATCCTTCGCATGAAATAATGACACAGACATCATCCCACTTGGTATTTTCCCTGGAGATGCTTTGATGGGCTTGTATTTTTGTCTCGTCTTCAGCAAATTAAAGCAATGTTCTATTTCATTGAAGTTTGGAGATTACATTTCTTCCATTTAAGCCTCTACACGAAAGGGAGGGGGAGGGCTGACTAGAAAGGAACATTGCCAGCATGTAGGTGTTGATTTACAGGCTTTAACAGAATAAATAAAAACACAAGAAACCCTTTACTGGTAGAAGTTTGTTTATATTTATTTCAGCATGGATTCTGCTTTCTCATGTTCTGTTTAATCCAGATGCGAGCCAGTAGTTTAATTACCACATCATTTTTTATTGAACTTTAGAACTATTCAATTCATGTTTGCGTTGGGTCTGTAACAATCTCATACTAAATGTTGTTGTTTGTTGGAGACTATTAGATAAATTGGATACACGCCTCCCTAAATGGAGGTGTTTACCAACTATAACTCTAGTTTGGTAGCATTTTATGTCACGATTAGGTGTGCAGTATATCCTGAATACATCCAACTTTCCCACATATCAGGAATAAATTAGCATTCTTGACCTCATTCTAATCTATTAGCAACAACTAATTAACAATACTATGGTATAAATGGTTTATGACCATGGGCCATGACCTAGGGTCCATAATGTCTAACCTACATTTCAAGTTTACAGCTTGTGGAACTCAAGAACAATTAAGACTTGTGAAATGTTGTCATAACTGATCAGCAGAGAGCCTCCCTCATGCACGCAAACACACGTGTCCTTCATCTTAAACATCAAGCTACAAATCATTTCAAACCAAGCCTGATCAGAGACACTGTGATGTTGTCTTAGTTATTGATTCCTCTGGTATTTTTCTTCTGATTAATCCGACGTTGCCAGCTGGGACACCATCTCAATTAGGAAATGCTCCTTTTTACCTTGATGAACATGATGAACCAGCTCTTCACATAGTGTTCCTGTATGGATCTATTACATTTTAAATTGGCAATGATGATGAAGTCGGTCATAGACAAAATGTAGCATTTGTAGACCAAATGTAGCATTTGACAGTGTAGCAGATAGCTGTATAAATCTTTTTCGAAAACAGTTTTACAGTAAAACATTTCTATATATACTTTATAGCATATTGTAAAACACCCTACATTTAAAATGAAAATGTTAATCTAAAGTAGTTTCCATCCAAGAATGACAAATATCTGTATAAATAGTATCTTAATGAAATATAATGAAAGTAATAAAAGTGGTCTACTAAACTAGATCCCCTGGTTAATACAGACTGCATGTTTTTCATGATTATTTATTCATACTTTCATTTCCATACACAACTTTTGAAGCAGGTAATATGAATAATTAATAAACAGATACATGTGCTGCCTTTCCATTAGAGGTAAACTTTCCAAACAATTCATTTGGAAGATTCTTGTTATTACTGAAGGTATTTCATGAGCTACAACAATTTAAATATAACGTATTAATGTCTACCTGTTATTAATAATAATCAGATACATTTAAAGAGCATTTTCTGCAGACCTTGAAACAACATGGGATTAGTGCCATCTAGTGGAATGGAAATGAACTTGATTTTGAGAACTATTTCAACCAAATTATTATCATTACATTTTTTTCACGCTTTCATTTTGACTGCCATTGTCTTTAATGCACCCTAAAGGTGGGTCTATAGTAGAACAAGCAAAATATAATGCAACTTGGAACTATAATACAATTAACTGAGCACTCCCCAACTATGTTTTTTTTATCAACTGAGATTCGACTGCTCTCGACTAATCAACTGTATTTTCCTGCTTTGACACCCTAAGTGTTTTTATATAACCGAGTGGTTTGACGCTTTATGCCATAGTTTGATGATGTAATAAGAAACTAATCTCTCCGGCCTAATAGAGTGGCGGTGCAGGGAACAGTAGGAGAGCTCCTACATCCTACAAGTTACCACGGTTAAACTGTCCGCACTCCAACGGTAGCCCCTTGTCTCTTCTTGGACGTGATGCCGATGTTACTATGCTCCCTGAAGGGGAGACACAATGACAATCTGAGGGTCCTGCTGCTCGAGTTTTAGACATAAGAATTGCATCACAACCCCAGATGTATGTAAACATGACTGCATGAGACAGAGCGCTTGTCTCAGTCAGGCGCTTAAAGGCGTTGTGTCAAGACGCCGTAGATGCTTCTTGTTTTGATTTCTCCCACAGATTCCAACATGACAGGAAGTTGTTTACTATTTATCATCTTTAGCTGCATACAGAAAGTGCCGAACAAACGGTATTGACCGTATATTTGTTGCATGAATGATTCTGTTAGCAATGCATTCCGGAACCTGCGTGTTAGCAGCTTAAGCTATCGGGCCTGGCTGGCGCGACCAGGTCACTACACAGGGAAGAGCCATTTTCAGGGTTTATCCAGCATTTAAAGGCGAATGGAATGGTAGGAGTGAACTATATTGGAAGTGTTGCCAGATGGGGAGGTTTTCCCGCAGTTGGGCTATTTTGAATGGACTTGGGCAGGTCTGTTTGCAGAGGGGGTTCTATCGAAATAAATAGGGTTTGATCGGGTTTTTGTTGTTTGTTTTGCAGAAGATTTGGTAGTTTCGTGTCAATAAACACGGGCGACATTCCATACCGGAACACATTGCGGATATGGGTAACATTGGAAAAACAAGTGGATCCTATTACACCCAAGCATGTCATTATATTAAAATTTAATAATCCCTACACTACATCCAATCCACATAACATTTGTATAATGTTTGAGATTACTTAGAATTATAGAGAGTTTGTTTGACTAACAAAGATGACAGGAGATCATGGTAACAGATTAGGCTATGTACTGTCAACATAAACATTATACATGCAATACACAGTGTTAAAAAATATACCATGAATATATTTGAGTAACTAACAATAAAAAATGTATGAACGTGAACATTCTGGATCACTGCGAGCAGCAGAGCCTAGCACAGCTGAAGAGCCTAGCACAGCTGAATAGCCTAGCACAGCAGCAGAGCCTAGCACAGCTGAAGAGCCTAGCACAGCTGAAGAGCCTAGCACAGCAGCAGAGCCTACCATAGCTGAAGAGCCTAGCACAGCAGCTGAGCCTAGCACAGCTGAAGAGCCTAGAGAGGGAGATAAGTGATGTGGCCTCAAGGCAAGGATGGAGTAAAAACATTACGCAAATATAATCCTGCTCTGTTGCATTTTTATTGCAAGTGAAATTAACTGTTGCAATGATTCAGATGATTAACTGAACACAACGTTCAAGAAAAAGTGCAACACTTTCTTAATTAAGGAACATAGCAGAACAATGAAAATATACAACAATCATACTGACTGTGAATCATTTTTTTATTTAAATTATTTTTATGGGATTTTTAGATCCTGTCACAACCCCAGGAAGAACACGTTGACATTCAAGTGTTTGAAACTATAAAGGAAAATCAACTTGTGAATTGTGGAATAAGGCATATGTTATGGAAGATCATGAATACATGTGTTAAACAGTGTACCCTAGCAAAACAAAAATGTATCAACCGAAAGCACAACACAAACAGATGAGTGTGAACGGGGGGGGGGGGGGGGTGTACTAGAGCCAATGTGATTGGGGGCTTAGTAAACAGCCAAGCAAAAACTATAGACTTGATTCAATTACATCCCATAAAATGTCTACTAGTCTGGAACAGGCAGAGGAGATCCAAACCAAAAGGTATGTAAATATATAACCTACTATCGCGTTAGACAGGATTCTAAACTAATATAGAGTAAACACCAATTCAGACATAAATGCAAACTCTCAAATGCTCTATTGAGAAAGGTGCCTGTGAAGCGCTCTGGAGAACTGGAACACAAGTCAAGCACAAAAAAGAGTTCCAGGTATGCTGTTGCAGGAACACAAGTCAAGCACCAAAAAGAGTTCCAGGTATGCTGTTGCAGGAACACAAGTCAAGCACCATAAAGAGTTCCAGGTATGCTGTTGCAGGAACACAAGTCAAGCACCATAAAGAGTTCCAGGTATGCTGTTGCAGGAACACAAGTCAAGCACCATAAAGAGTTCCAGGTATGCTGTTGCAGGAACACAAGTCAAGCACCATAAAGAGTTCCAGGTATGCTGTTGCATGAACACAAGCACAACTATTGATGGTTCGGAGGCAATATTGCTCCAAATATTCTGGACAAAACATTCTATTGAATTTGTTTTATATATTTAGCGCTTTGTTGTTGGTGTATTTCTGTAAATTAGAAGCCTTCCAAATCCAAACCACATAAACACTATTTCAAGATTACATAAAAAAAAAATAAAAAAAATCTGTGGCACCTTTAGACCCAGAAACAAACCTAATCTTGGATGTTTGTATAAAATGTTCCAGGACACTGATACAGGGACCCCAAATTGACAATTCTGGTTGATATTTTACATTTTGAAAGAAATTATTCAGATTTTCAGTTTATCATGTTATATTTTCATACAATAAACAACTTGTAGTTGTTGTGAACCTCTGGGGATATCCAAAAGTGACATGTAAACATAAGTTTTTATATTTATTCACAATTTTTTTTCCTAAATAGGCTTCTCAAACAATATTACGTATTAAACCTTTTTCCAGTTAAGGGTTTTGAGAATCAACAATATAAAAGACATAATTCTACTCCTAAGAGGTCAAAAGGTCAAGATAGTGCCAGGCTAATTTTGAAATCCCAAGAAGGCCATAGACGTTTAAGGGTTAAAGCCAATCCAGTGTCCTAAATCTACTCCCAGGTCCAAGGTTTCTTGCAGAATTTATTTCTAAGTTTCTCTGTACTTTGCTGCATTCAGATTGCCTCTATACCCATTGCATGATGCTGCCACCACCATGGTTCTCAGGCTGATGTGCATTGCTAAGCTTGCGTCAAACATAGCGCTTTGCAATTAGAACTCATTGGACTCCAATATGCTTTTCCATCTGTGGAACACTGTAACTCCTACAGAGTTGACACAGTCTTTTTGGTTGCCCCCCCTGACAAGTGCACTATTTCTACTGTGGTGTCTGCAGATGATTGGGCGGTATGCTGTCAATGAAATCCCAGTAGTTACGTTGCTTATGATAAGTAGTGGTTTGCTAATGCAAACTTTTTAAGTTTGTAAATATGTACAACCCTGTTTTCAAACATGTGTAAAATGTAAAGAAAAACAAAATGTATGATGAGCAAATCATTTAAACCCTATATTGAACAGAACATTTCATTAAGACAACATCAGGTTGAAACTGAGAAATGTTTTTGTTTCTTAAAAAAAATATATGCCCACTTTGAATTGGATAATAGGCCACACGTTAAGAAAATGCTGGGACATGCCTGGTGGAACATTTCACATCAAATTAGGTTAATTGGCAAAAGGTCAGTAACATCACCCAAACATGACCCACTCTGACCACTCTGTGAAAGGCTGGCAAATATTGCAACAATTTATTAATAACGTTTCTAAACGTAAAATTACGAAGAGTTTGCGGATCTCATCATTTACGCTACATAATATTATTAAAAGTTCCAGAGAATCCAGAGCAATCTCTGTATGCAAGGGACATGGCGGAAAATCAATATTGGATGGTCGTGATCTTTGGGCCCTCAGGCGGCACTGCATTAAAAACAGACACACGTTTCTGTAGTGGACATCACTGCATGGAACACTTTCGAAAACCATAGTCTGTGCGTTGCTGCCTCCGAAAATGCAAGTTAAAGCCATGCAAAGAAGAAACCACATATAAACAAGATCTAGAAACGCTGCTGCCTTTTCTGGGCCCAAGCTAATTTAAGATAGTTTGAGGCGAAGTGGAACACTGTCCTGTGGTCTGACAAATCCAAATTGGAAATTATTTTGGGGAATCAATGATGCTGCATCCTCCGGACTACAGAGGATAGGGACCATATGGCTTCTTATTAGTGCACAGTTCTAGATACAGTATCCTTGATGCTGGCATTCAATTCAAAATGGGCATTTCTTTTTCCAAGAACAATTACATCTCACAGTTGGCTCATGTTGCTTTTGTACTATTTTCAATGAAATATACTGAGAAATGATTTGCATATCATTACATTCTGGCTTATTAGCATTTTATGCAGTGTAAAATGCAACATTTCTTGGGAATGGGGTTGTACTTTTAACAAGACGTTTAGCTCCACTTCCAAGCAATCTTACCAACAGCACTAATAATATTGGTAAGGTACGCCCAAATCATTGTATTCAACAGTCTGGCCTGTGGAGACCATCGCAACTTTGTCCTAGTGACGTCTTTCAGATTGATAATCCATGGAGTTACCATGGTAACATTCTGATGTTTATACAAGGCCCAGCTAACATCTCTGGCATTGCTTGTTATGTGTATCATGTCTCTAAAGCTCCAGACACACATTAAACATTTAACAAACTAGGTAACAGGATACTATCTCTCCATGATAATGCTTGCTCTACAGACAACTCTGGCATAGAATGATGAGAGGCTAAAAGAATGCTCTTAAAGCGAGGTATTGAATTCACAGTTTCACAATATTAAACAGCAGTTGGCCTTCAAGGCTCACAGTTGTTGACGGTTCATTCAGTGCCTGTCTGTCAGTCTTTGTGATGTAGAAGGTCATTTGTTACATACAGCATAGAATTCATGTCCAACTGACAGGGCCACAAGGCCATGTCGATTTGATTAGTTTAGTTCAGAAGTTGACATATGATAATGAGCCAGGGGAAATTCATGTTAAAATGTATAAGGTATTGAATGCAGATTAAATTTTTTGGGGGTGAAAAAGCAAGGTTGAGAGAATAAAGGAAAAGCTTGAGTGTGGACATTTGAAAGATTACAGGAAACATGTCACTTATCTGCCTTGACAGTTTGTCAGAGCATTGCTGTCCTGCTTCAGAGATCGTTGTCTGTGCGCTCTGCAAGTCTTCCGAAGAGGAGAAAGAAATTATGGAATATGTTGTCGCGCCGCAAAGCAACAGCTTAGCTCTATAAAGAAATGTTGGTGGGAACAAGATAGCAGGAAGAAAGTGTGTGTATTTTGCAAACAGAAATAAAGAAAATAGAGTCTGCGGGGAGAAAAGATCGGTTTGGATCTGTATTACAATAAAGGTAAAAGGCCAAGAAAGGGAGGGAGAGGGAGAGACAATGTGTCCGTCAGACATCAGAGTGCCTTTGGCGAGACTGTTCCTGCACCTCCCCACACAGACTGTGCCTGCACCTCCCCACACAGACTGTGCCTGCACCTCCCCACACAGACTGTGCCTGCACCTCCCCACACAGAGGAGTTGGTAAGCTGACATTCACCATGCCGATCATCGCCACTGTTCTCACTCTGCTCCTGCCGGCAGCCTGTGTCTCGAGCCTTGGAACGACAAATGTGGCTGTGTGTCTTTCTATAAGAGAAGTCTACCCTCTGCCCTGCCCGCAGGATATAAAGCAGTTGTGGTCGAACGGACCAGGTTTGTCATCAGGTGTTTCCACCGTAACCCACCTTTCCCGAGTCTGGATCTGACTGACTTGTCATTTTGCTACTATGTGGTACACTATAAATTCCCAGCTCTCTCGGTCTTTGTGCGTGCAGATAAACATCTCTTTTTCAATTGCTTACTTTCTCTGTCACTCTCTTTATGCGTTGGAGACTCTGACCTCTTGTCGCGCTCGAAACAAGTATTGCCTTGGGAGGATATTGTCCACTGGTCACGTCTCTCAGGTGTGACTTCTCACCACCTCGGGACTGACCAGTCACAACCACTCACTTCTAACCCTATAGGCCACTGGCAATACAAAAGGGTTCATCTTGTGTTCACCCTATCCTTCTCTGTCTCTCTCTGTCTTTCTATCACTATACTGCTTTTTCTGTCTCTCTGTCTTTTTCTGTTGCAGTGAATTCTATTTAATTCAAATTGATTTATTGGTTTGACGTAAAATTGACATGACATAACAATTGCCAACCTTTTCTTGCAATATTTTCATGTACAACACAACATTATTAATAAGTAATAATAACAATGAAGTGAACAGGACAGTTGGCAGAACAAAACCAATACAACTAGAAAAGAAAAGCAATAGACCATAATAGAAGTATAACGCAAATACTTTGTCACTGGTAGCAATATAGTGTGCTGTCGATCCACATATCCCTGCTTCAATCCCCTAATTATTATCATCAGGAAGTTCCTTTGACCTTGAATAACTGTCTAAAATTTGGGGAAATAAAGCTCTGCCTCTGGTTTGGCTGTGGTGCAGTGATTGCGAAGCCTTTCCTCTACAAGGAGCCGGGTAATCCTATGTTCACCCTTCTTCATGGCAAGGTGAGCCTGTGCTTTGTCAAGGCTTCTCTAAGATTTAGAACAGTAACCGTGGTCATATGGTTTGTTATAGTGTGCTGTCAGCCCCACAATTAGTTTCCAACAAAATTTGTTTTTCTTTTACCGTGTTGTTATATGTTTCATTCGGATTGATTGGATGAGCTGATCCGGGGAATTCATTGTGTTAGCGGAACAAGTTTGTGAACTCAGCCTCAGGAGCTGTTGGATAAATGCCTCTGTTTCTGTCCGTCTTTGTCTCCCTGTCTACATCTCTGTCTCGCTGTATCTGTCTGCCTGCTCCCTCGTGATTTCAAACCATCTCTTCAACACAATGTTATTTTGTCTTCCTCTCCCTTCATCAGTCACAGTTATTTCGTTTCCAGACAAACAGCTTGGCTGGTCTGACTGCTAGCACAGAGGCACCCAGCCGCATGCCTCTAATTAATAGCAGCTAATGAGAAGCACTATTTGCATATCAATGCCCTCTCCCTGTCTTGTCCAGGCCACACCGTGCCTCCCTGGTCACCATGCATACAGCACAGCTCACCTCTGAATGAGGAAGCAACCTCAGAGATGTCTTCAATTAGATTATTCAACTAATGAGATTGAATTCTTGTTTCAGCATTCTCTTTTTCTAATTTATCCCTCTTTGGGTTTCCAATCCTGTGCCTGGCTGCATTTATACTCTCCTCAAGCTTTTGGACAATTAAATTTAAAGTGGTTGCACTCAATATTTTGTGCTATTGACAAATCAACGGTTACAAATAAAAAAACATTTGATATTGTGGAAACAGCCAAGCTTTGCCTTGATGATAGTTCTGCACACTCTTTTCATTCTCTCAACCAATTGATGAGAGAACCGATTTTAATAGTCCATATAATAGTAAGAACAGCTCAAATAAGCAAAATTACAAGTTTATAAATGTTTTTAAATTCTGTCAAAAATACCATCAAGAGCTATGATGAAGCTGGCTTGAAATGAGAACCGCCACTAGAAAAGAATACTCAAAGTTACCTCTGCTGCACAAGATACATTCATTAGAGTAACAAGCCTCAGAAATTGCAATTAACTGGACCTCAAATTTAAGCCCAAATAAATGATTCACAGAGTTCAAGTAACATCTCAACATCAACTATTCAGGTTAAATGGAAGCATATAAACCACCACTGAAAGTCATCAATTATATGAAGAGATGTCCTTGGTCTAAGAAAGATGAGACATTTTAGGTGGAAGTTCAAATGTGCGATTTTTGGTTCCAACCAGCATGCATGTATTTGTTAGAAACAGCAAGTAATTGGGATAATGTTTGATCTCTGCATATGATTCCCACTGTGATCTAAGGAGGAGGAGGTGTGATGGTGTGTGGGTGCTTTGCTGTGAACATTGACAAGGATTTACTTCAGGTCATACTCAACCAGCATGGCTAACACAGCGTTTGGCAGGGATCTGGTTTGTGATTATCATTTTTTTCCAGCAGTTGGCTTGTCCTCCGCAATTACCTGACCTCATCCCAGTTTAGTTCGTTTAGGTTGAGATGGACCGCAGAGCGAAGGAACAGCAGCCAACAAGTGCTCCTTCAAGACTGTTGGAAAAGCGCTTAATGTGACTCCCTCATGAAGCTGGTTGAGAGAATGCCAAGAGTACTCAAAGCTCTTATCCAGGCTTAGGGTAGCTACGTTTATACATTTATTTTCATTTGTTTAAGACTTTTGTGGTTACAGCATGATTTCATATTTTTTTTTGTTATATAGTTTAGATGTATTGACTATTATTCTACATGTAAAATAATAACAGTAAGGAAATAGTGAGTAGAGCGGGTAGGTGTGTCCAGACTTTTGACATACGTATATTTCTTGAAACATGGATATACATCATATACATACATATTTTGAACAGTTAATACACTACATTGGCTGTGTGATACCATCTTTCCCGTGCAGACTGCGATGACAGTATCACCAGTCCAGAACTGCAGGGCCCCGCTGATCAATCGTCAGTGATCTGTCTGTCGTTCCTGCTCGGCTCTACACCATAGCCTTGGGGTTAGTGGTTTGAGCAAAGCCACAGCAGCTGTTATTCCGATTATGAGATGAGCAAATCTGAGGCCTCTGCATCAAAAGCCGACAAGCACTGAGAGATCTCTTACTGGAAGAGCAAAATATTCCCAAGGCATCCGTGAATGCTATAAATCCAACGTCAGGGCTCTCATTTGCAGTCAGGAGCATCGTTGGGTGTTGCTGGAGTGACTTTTTCTTCCCAGTGATACCTCTTGACCGACACCGGAGGAAATGGCTGTAAAGCCACTGAAATACAGAGACTGACCGCTTGTTTGGCAGAACAGGTTGACAGTATTTTTTGTTTCTTTTCGATCTGGTTTGTGGATTGAGAATGATAAAACACTGAATTAATTATCCACTTCAATTACAAGCTATCCAAGACGCATTCCCTGTGGGTTTAATTAGGAAGTGTTTATTTAGACACAGTTCACTCTTAGAGTAAGGTAACGTGACTAATTGGAAACATGTACTTTTTCAGTCTCAGAAGCTGTGCAAAAGTTGGCGTCTCCAATTACAGATTAAAAAGATACAATTACAAAGTATTTAATGGTTTTGTAAATGCAATGTAATGGCTCTTAAAAGACATGTGAAAGCATAGTGGGATTACATCCACGTTGGAAGGGATATTCTATTGCATTTACCTATTTTTAAGCCTAACCAAGATCCATTCACCCTTGCAGAACCTGGGGAAGGATGAACAGAAAGACGTCCTGTAATATGCATTATGTGAGTGGTTGTAGAAGTGGTGGTGTTGAGTTAAAATCATTCCCCTAAAATGGTGGACTAATATTTTATGCATGCACCGATACATGCAGTCATCAAAACCAATTCTTCAAATGTATTTTACAAAGGCCTTTTTACATAAGCGGTTGTCACAAAGTGCCTTTATGCACAAATGGGTGACAAATTAAGGAAAACAACATTGAGTGTCTCAGTAAGGTGTTAAACACCCAAAAGCAGCCAGAACATAGACATAGATTCTTAGATTCCCTGTAACTCTACTGGAGGGAGGGAACACCATTCTTCTAAAAGATACTCCCTCATTTGATGTTTTGATGATGGCATTGAAGAGCGCTGTCTAGCACGTCAGACCAAAATCTCCCGTTGGTGTGTAATCGTTTTCTTCTCACCAAAACATTTAGTGACTCCTTGTGTCCAAATGATGACTCCTAGTGACTCAATAATGAACCCCCTTTCGAAGACGCTTCCCGTTTTCATCTTGATCCAGAATGGAGGTAAACTGGGCCTGTTTAGCATTTTTAAACATGCCACAAAGTATGATAGGTGGTTCTTACATTCTTACATTGCTTAATTGTATCATAAAGCACACATGCAGGGAAGAATCTGCATTCCTCCTTTAATTTATCACTTGTCTGTACTCTGAGGGGTTGCCCCTCCTCATTTGAGTGTGTCGGGTGACAATTATAAGAGCACGTAACATTTTCGGGCCACATTAATATTTCTGCATGTTCAGATGACCATCAGGTCAATAAATACTGACCGGATGTGTCTAGAGTCTCTAGGCAGAAGCAGGTTGTGTGAGATCAGTCAACCAACCGGGGGAACAAGGACATGGATGACCAAGTGGGCTGTGGGCAGTTCCAGCAATGGTCATCAGATCTGCATTTGGACAGGGACAGTCAGGAGTCAGGCCAGTAGGTTCTAAGGCATGGTCCATGGACGTGGCCAATGGGCTTCTAGGCTGGGTGTTTTGTAAAAGCACGTCCCCCAGCACATCAATCACTGCGGATTGTTGACATTGACAGTGGAAAACTAGCTAACATTTCTGTGTAAAGTGTAAAGTGTGGTTGCAGTTGCACCAGCTGTATCCAGTGTCCAGCTGTGTACTGACAGTAAGATAACACAGATAATCTCTTTGTACTTAGCTGGCCATCTCCCAAATACCTACAAAACTATTATATATTTTAGGTACTGTAAGTACGCCTGCATTTTATGACCATAGCGTACAGATTGTAGACTGTAGAGTGTAGAGAGTCTAGTGGAGTGTGATCACATGTTTTCATTCAATTCAGCACTTACTGAAGTTAATTTTGTGTCTTTTCACGTTAACCATAGAGAAGAGCATTGCAATTGTCTAAGCTTAAAGGAACAAAGGCATTCTTTTTTTTCTGGTCAGGAGTAAGACTAAATTCCTTCCAGATTTTTTAGGAGATTACATTTTAACCGTTTAGCTTCATTGTGAGGTTTGACAACTAATCCTTTTGGACATCTTCATGTCAACATGGAAGTTCCCCAAATGTTGAATATTCTCTGCCAGGGTTACAAGGGCTAATACAAATTGTGGGAACTCAATGAGGAACACTGTGTACAGCCCAGGGGGCCTGTCCATATTAGCTATGAAAATTGGTTGAGTAAGCTGCATAGATTTCATTAATAGAACCTCATAATATTGAAACCCAGCCATTGGTTTGAGTGGACATTTATATTTAGAGTAACACCTAGAGGTTTTCAGGATCCATACTTTTTATGGATTATTAAGGTATGATATGTAGTTTGTTATGCACATATAAACAACATATCACACATCCATCCTAAAATAGGAGTTAATAAAAATGATGGTTATTCGTAAAAGTCCCAAACTACATCTTAAAGAGATGAAGGGAAACTAGATCACGTTATTATTAAGAATAACATAAGTCACTATACAGACTTTCTACAAGGCAACATATAATAGAGGTCACGTACAGCTAGATCAATTTGGACTTTAGAAATATCAGAATATAACACTATAAATAATCTTATGTTATTGACATGGGCGTGAAGAAAATAGCATTTCCTGAACTTAAAGTTAATGGAGGATATGTCCCTGAATTCTATCTACAGCTCATGTCTAAAGTCTTAACTTAGAGAAAGTTTAAGGGCCACCAAACCACTGTTTAATCAAACAGTTTATGGAAATCTCCGTACAACATATTCTGCCTCTGTAATAAATGTGATGGCAACTGTTAAGCTTTGAACAACCCGTTTTTGAAAAAATGGTAGAGCTTGTCTTTGCCCCCCCCACCCTTTTGCCTCGCCTGTCATCCTGTGTTCTTTTTTCTGTTTTGGGTAATGCTTTGAACAGATATCATCCCATATCATCCCATCCGATCTGTCGCAGTGATAGCAAGCACACTGCTTGGATGATCGTTACTACGATAATGAGAATCCGTACTCAGACGAGACAAGGGACTTTAATAACAGATGTCGAAAAAACTCATATACATGAGCTAAAATGGCCGCAAATACATTTTTAAACTGTAAAAATGTAGAGGCCAGTAAAAAAAGAATTAGTAGACTAAAGCCTTCAATGACAGTTGGCTATGTTTTATTTATGGAATTGTATGATGTTACTTGAGGAGTGATGGCGTGATTACAACTAATTGGGAGAGAGCGTAGAACTCGGTAAGACCTCATTAAGCAGAAGGGTGGACAATGGGACTCCGAATGCGATCGGCATCACACCCGTTCAGCTGTATCCTTCATCTCCGTTCTCCAGCCGGAGACCTCTTAAAAGGCCACTTCTTGTGAACATGCTTTCCTCTCCTCTACTCCCTCATCGCTCAACACCTTCTCTCTCATCTTGTTTGTTTCACCTCCCTTTGGTTTTCTTTTCTACGGCTCTCCCGCCTGCTTCTCCGCTGCCCTTTTCCACTCCACCTCTTACACCGCCACCTATGCCTCCTCTACCTCGGCTACCTTCTCCTCTCCACCCACTCTCTTTGGTGCAAAGCCCTCCGTGCCTCTTTGCAGCAGGCCTCCGCTGATCTTTCTAATCTTCTTATCCAATTTGCATAGTCTTGCTGTAATTTTATTCAACGCGTTTCTCCCAGGTTGCATTTAAATAATACAAATCCGTTCTATATTTGTCAACTGCGAGATTATATTATATTTATGAATATAATTGAATAGATTCCAGCCCTTGGAAGATGCAGCCAAAAGGCATTGGAACAAGGGAGGCATCTGGAGGCCCACTTTTCATCTCTTTATTAGACACCACAGCAGCCCTGGATTTCCTCTCTACAGCCCCTGTTGACCACTCCCTCCATCACTTTAAACTGGGTCACATTCACCATTAATGAGACTGTACAAACTGGTTCTCCTATTTGATAATGCTAATCATAAAGGCGATTTTTAATGAAACCAATTAGCGTTCTCCCTCTGTTGGTTCTTCAGTCTATTCTGGAGAGAAGTGTTACTTAAAATGAGGAGAAATCATGGGGAAAGAAAAAAGAAAGAAAATTATCTGTGGAGTAGAAGGTGTAGCCTAAGACCCGATTCCAGGACAGGTCCCCTTTGAAACCAGGTGTCAGGTAATATTGGGGAAATTGATTCATTACCTTCAATCCTGGATGCCTTACACTTCATGGGTGGAGAGCCCCCCACGGCTACGCTGGACTCCATAGATTGAATCACTTGATCTGATACAGGCTTTTGAAGTCGATGCGGAATTACACGTCAACCCTTAACCTCTCACACTAACTCAAAGAGGCGCCTTTAGCAGTAACCCTCCTCCTTTCTTCATAGACCTTTCATTAAAGCATTGGTGGGGCTCCAAGTGAACTTAAAGTGTCTGGTTTAAATTCACGAAAGAAAATTATAAAAAAAGAACATCTCTAAGTGTGCCCTTAAGCAAGGCTCTTAATTGTAATTTCTCATATACAAAAAGTTATCCTGGAAGAAAACGTCTTTTAAATGATTAATATGTCAAATGTCCTACACAATCATGTGTCAATGATCTTGCAAGATCAAGGTTGTTCTAACGACCTAGTAATCCTCCTTTGTCTAAATCATTGGCATAATTGGTTACTCTTACCGCTACCTGGTCTTTGACCAGAAATTGAGGAAATGGTTACAGTTCAAAAGACAGCTTAATATTTAATGATGCTACCTGTGATGATAGAGCATAAAACATATGTTTTGTTCAGCAAGTCAGGCCAGAATGGCTCCTATCTCCCTCTATAGCAGGGTTCATCAACTCTGGCCCTCAAAAGCCAGTTCCTCACCATTTTTCATTGCAACCCTCGAATCAGGGGACTTATTTAGACCTGAGAGACCAGGAACATCCAATTAACAAGAGGTAGAACAGAAAAACCAGCAGGCTCCGGCCCTCGTAGGGTTAGAGTTGATGATCCCTGCCCTATAGGGTTAACATAGTGAAACACCTCTGATCCTTCTTGATGCGGCATACGGTGACTTTTGTAACCATAACATGTAGGGAGGTAAGAGGATTGGTTCCTGCTGTTGGCCTGTTGCTTAATCAGCAACGTATAAGTGCAAATGGCTCAGTGGGAAATGGTACAAGGATAGCCTGGCTAAGCTGTAATGTTGAGATTACCTGAGGATAACAGGGTGGAAAATCATTCCTGTGTTCTCTCTCTTTATGACCGCCCAGTCAGATAGAAATGGCCTTTTTACGGCTACTAACTGTTTTCTGCTGGGAGATTAAAACAGTCTAGGTTTTCCTTATACAGGGTGCGGATTCAAAAGTGTGTATATATCTGTGTCGGCTCTAGCCTTTTGGAGGTCCTAAGCAACATTTCATTTGTGTCCCCTAAGCGACAGCTTATATCGCTTCTGCCTAGAACCGGCCCTGTGTGTTTATCTATGTGTGTTTATCTATGTGTTTTTCTGTCATGCACCATAGCACCAAAGAACATTTCCTGCATGTGTAAATGTACTTGGCAATAAAGCTGTTTCTGATTCTGATTCTGGTGTGTACATGCGTGTTTTCTTTCATTAGTGTTCTCTCCTGTGGCATTGTGATTTAACCTGACTTCGTACATATTGTTCATTCGGACGGTGACAACAGAAGTGTGACGAGCCACTGACCCTGAATGTACTGGGGCCTGGGTCACAGCCTACGGGAGCCATTCCCTTCCAGCCCGCAGACCAGCGGAGCGGCACGGGAACCGTCTCTGTCCTGGTCCACACTCACAGAACAGCGTGCAGAATCACACACAGCTGGATCCATCCTGCATCCTGCTCAGACCTCTGGCTACCGGAATGGAGAAGGAAAGAAACATGGTAGCCGTGAACTGTTCTGAGGCCCTTTAGTTGGGGCGCTACGGAAAAATAACAAAATGCACCAGGTTGCAAAAGAAGGTGCCTGCACGGATAAGCATGTCAAAAAGTACCCCCCCCCCCACAATTTCTGTTGGTTCATTCCCGCTCGTTGGATGATAAACACTCAAAGCTGTGTTATGTACGAGTGTGAGGACCTCGGGGGTTTGGGGAAGTAGCCTGATAACAATGGCTGTGGAGAGAGAAATCCCTGGTGGGGACAAATGTATTTGCTTTCAATGCAATCTGACGAACGGATGTCAGGCTGTTTGATTTTCAAATAGCAGGAGGTGCGACTTAATTCCCACAGCCTGCACACTAGAGGGACATGGAAACCAAGGAGAAGCCCTGGGAAGTGAGAGTAAGGCACTTGTTTTAAAAGGTACGTGTCATATGTGACACGCGTCCACGCTACATGTGAAGGCAGTACACAGCATATTGTTCTTTTTTCATTCTAAAATCCCTGTTGATTTTCAGGTTAATTAGACAGGGACAGTAAGGAGAGTAGATATGTGACAGTGTTTTGGTGGCGAGAGCAGTGGGCCTTATTTCAACCCTTCCTGAACACTATGTGGCCTCGCTGTGTATTCAATTACCAGACATCATCTGTAGGGACAGATGAATGGAGTAGGGGAGGGTGGAGGCAAGAATGGGGGAAGGAACGGCTGAGATGGGAAACAAAGGAACATAGGTACGTTGGCTGTCAGGTGAGACGAAAAGGCATCCAAGGCCTCATTCTGGATGAGCCTCATTCCTTCTTAGGCTGTTTGATTGTTAGGTTATTACACACACAGCTTCCATCACTCCTACTGACTGGGGACCCCACACAGATGTTCTACCATGAATAATGCATTGCTTGTTTATTGTGTATATTACCAGTGTAATATATTTGTGTAAAGCTTTCTGTTGGTATTTTTACAGGGAAAGGGGGATTCTGTCCATGCATATGATCATTATTCAGGCAGTGAATCTCAGACACCACTGGCCCACATTTGTCAAACCTTAGCTGAATAACACGTCTTGAGAGAACAGGAATTTCCGAGACTTCGATGATTGCCCCAAAGTGAGAGCTAAAGTGACGGCAATTCGCGATTAGTTAGCCGCGTGCGCTACCTCAATGGACGAGGGGTGTGGATGGTTCATTGGGGACGGCGTTTACCAATGCCTTGTTTTCCGTTTGTTTTTGGGAGCTTTGTTTAGGTGTGCCGGCACCACCGTTTCTGTGTGTGCGGCTCGTATGAGAGCTTCAGTAAACCTCTCTGAGGGTTGTCTACATACCTCAGTGCTCTGACATTTTTGGAGAAACTACCTAATCTCCCCGATTTTACATTGATTCCCACCAAGGATCAGCTGGCCAGTCAGTGTAGCGCCCGGGAACAACGGGGGTGGCTGTGCTCGCTTGCAGGCGAATGTGCCTGCACGCTCTGTGTGTTTTCTAGTGTCTCGTGTGAACGAGTGTGTTGTGTAGGCAATCGTTTATTAAAGGGATCCAGTCTGCCAGCCTTTCATCTCTTGTGTTATGTTGTACGTGTTAGCATGCAAGAGTGTGTCGGTGTGTGTCTACGGCCTTTTAAAGGAAGCTATGGGGACCGCGAGCAGGGCTGTGCTTTGATCACAGAGTGTTGGGTCTGGAGGCGTACACGCATGAAGCCATTCCAGTATTCATTTCAGTCCAGAGTGGGTGTGTGTGTCTGTCTAATGTACGCCGGGAGTAAACACACGCTACCGCAGCCACAAAGCAACCAGACTTGCAAAGTGCGCGCGTGTGTTTGTCCAGCTCCAAGGCCGTTATTTGACGGCGACGCGATGCCTAAAGGATGGAGCTTGGCATCACCACAACGGTAATTATCGTCCGTAGTCGTGTTCCCATTTGATCTAAGCACCCAGGCCATCTTTAGGTTTCTTCAGAGAGGCCTGCAGATGAAAGAAATAATTCAACAATACTTCTGACGTTTAGTTCTGCACTATTTACATATCACAAGTGAGCTTTGATGTTCGGTGCACAGATGTGACGCTCACTTGCGGCTTCGTCAGCGACCAGGGAGGCTGAACAGCGACAGATAGGCGGAGATGCAAAGAGAGAGCGAGTCACAGTGACATAGATGGAGGCAGACGGAGAGACAAGGAGACAGAGAGAGAGAGAGCGAGGGGTACAGAGAGAAAGATTGAGAGAGAATGAGAGGCACAGAGAGAGATGGATGACCATGATAAACAGACTGTGCAGGGCACATACGCAGGGTGGGTGTCGGCTGTCTACCTGGCAGTTTTCACACAGATTGTTAATGATCACCCACAGCGCTGGATCACAATCTCATCTGGGGTTAGAATGTTGGAGATGGGATACAAAGACTGGACCTGGAGAGGGAAGGGAGAGGGAATGTGCCTGGAGAGGCAGGGTAGAAAGACTGGGCCTGGAAAGGGAGGGGAGAGGGAATGTGCCTGGAGAGGGTAGACGGAATGGGCCTGGCGAGGGAGGGTAGAAAGATTGGGCCTGAAGAGGAAGGGTAGAAAGACTGGGCCTGGAGAGGCAGGGTAGAAAGACTGGGCCTGGAGAGGGTAGAAGGAATGGGCCTGGAGAGGGAGGGTAGGAGGAATGGGCCTGGAGAGGGTAGAAGGAATGGGCCTGGCGAGGGTGGGAGGGTAGGAGGAATGGGCCTGGAGAGGGTAGAAGGAATGGGCCTGGCGAGGTAGACGGAATGGACCTGGCGAGTGTAGAAGGACTGGGCCTGGAAAGGGTAGACGGAATGGGACTGGCGAGGGAGGGTAGAAGGACTGGGCCTGGAGAAGCAGGGTAGAAAGATTGGGCCTGAAGAGGCAGGGTAGAAAAACTGGGCCTGGAGAGGCAGGGTAGAAAGACTGGGCCTGGAGAGGGTCGAAGCAATGGGCCTGGCGAGGGTAGACGGAATGGACCTGGAGAGGGAGGGTAGAAGGACGGGGCCTGGAGAGGGTAGAAGGAATGGGCCTGGAGAGAGAAGGTAGAAGGACGGGGCCTGAAGGGGGTAGAAGGGATGGGCCTGGCGAGGGAGGGAGGGTAGAAGGGATGGGGAATGAACTCTGGATGTTGTTGTTGCTCCAATAGACACGTATCTTCGACAGCAGCAGAATGCTAATGGTTCATGGGCCAGCCTAATTGGACTAATTAGAGAACAGATGCCCCCCAGAGTAGAAGACCCCCAACTAAAAGCACAAACTACCAGCTGTTTCCTTGGCCATGGTAACCCTCATATTCAATCTGACTTCCAGCCTTACTCTTTTCAACAGCACCTTAATTAATCTGAGACACCTAGTGTGAATCTCTCGATTACTCCCCTGCATTTGAGAAAGATTTGTATTTACCTTAATATGCAGGGCAGAGGTAGGTATGATGTCTGTAACTTCTTATCGTGTCTTTCTATGTTACAATGTCCTTGGTTTTAATTGCATGTGTTTATGGGGTTTCTTTCTGACAGGACCGATAGTGAACCAAACAGCAACTAAAAACCTCTTGTCCGTTTTTGGACTTTAACTTCAATGCAAGATGACAAACATTTCAAAGCAAGGTGATGCAGTTCATCAAAGCACATTGAAATGAAGATTTCAATGTTCCACTCATTCAGACTGTTCCTTTCTTCAGAAATTGGTTATTTTTTTCCATTTGTCAGTGGACTCAGCATCTCATTTCCCAGACTGGCAGTTAAAACTATGCTTTTATTGAAATCAGCAACTGATTTGTCTCCTTGACACAAGCCTCTGTATTCATTACATTTCAATATAATGGAAGTCAAAAGAGGATTACAAAAATCAATCCAAGCTTGTTTCCAAAATATACCTGTAAAATATGGAGGCAATATTACTGGTAACTATCAAAAGTCACCAGACAAATATGAGGTAAAATATATAATAAAACAAGTACGCATCCTGTGTGGAGCTAGGACGCGATTAGACATTAGCCACCTTGGCCATGCCCTGTGTGACACGGTAGGTCTTCACCCCTCCAGGAAAGATGTAAGCTCTTGGAGGACCTTGTTTGAATATAAAGGTCTTTGTCACATGATCAACCTTTTTTTCGGGTTCTCAGCCAGCTCTTTGCCCAACCCTAACCAGGGAGCACAGCTTGGCCCTAGCTGGCTCCTCCCATTGCTACCTGTAATTACTTGCTTTAGAGTCACTGGGAGTAATCTGACAAGGACTTTGGACTTCAGTTTCTTTTAGTCAGGCATAGGCTAGTCCTATCCTCTGATGGCCGTCCCTCACCAAAGGGTGTGAGCTCGAACAGAGTGATGAAGGCCTTGACGTGGTCGTTTCCAGTAAGGCGGGGTTGCGCTGTGTCTCTGCACTTCTCGGGGTGAAACGGGAGGGGAATGAAACAAGAGTTTGCATCTCTGTTTTCTTCTTATTTAATTTACCTAGGAAAACCGTGGTCAGGAGCTTGCTGTCTATAAGGATCCACATACGTGGTTCCTGACAAAAACTCTGAGCGTTACATAATGAATAGGCGGAAGTTAGAGCTCAGCATGGGCTCCATAATATTTTCCACTGGGCTATGGGGCCCCTTCTCCCATCACCCTTTGCAATAGGGTGGTTCCGGTTGTACTCGCTGTACTGGCCTCTGAAAGCATCATCTGTCAACTTCCTCAGATCAACTTCCATGAGGATGGGGTAGCGAGCAGGGTGCCACAGTCGCCAGGCAAACCGAATGCTCACAGAACAAACTGTGTCCACATACACAAATTGGCAGGAATAGGATTTCCTACAGCCCACGCTCTTAACCAGTTGAACAGCAATGTGTGTATTATAATGCAATCAGCCTAGTGATATCAAGACATAATGTAATCAGTTTTCTTTCTGCTCTAAGACTCTGAATGTACATGAGTCTACAAACCACTTTTAGCCTTCACGTCTCGCTGCCTTGAGATTAGATTTTTTTTTAAAAATATCTACCCAGGTATAAATACCTCTATAGGGAGGCCAAAGCTACAAAAGCTCTTTACAAGAAACCATTGCTCCTTTGTCTGGAAAGAAATTGGACAGATTACAAACAACAAAATCTATACCACCTGTGGTTGTCTTACCGGACCTGTTGAACTTAAGCAGTTCTGGAAGAATGATGTGCCATCCTTACAGTAGAGTACTAGAGACTCAAGTATTACAAGCCAAAGCGTGTTTGTATTGGCCCAAAACTTTACTGAGACACTTGTGTTATGTAGGTTTTTCCTGTAATTTGTCCCCTTTATGTACTGTACTGTGCAAATAGTAAGTGTTTCAATAATAAAAACAGATACAATATCTATATTGTCACAGTTGAAGGTCAGCAGGACAGCTGGTGCAAGGATACAAAAACATTCCTTTTATTCGGCGTACAAAACAATACACAAAAGCAGCGCCAGCATCCGGTCCCTGAAATGCAAAAGGCATGAGATATGATCCACACAGAGTGCACAAAAATCTAAACTTACATGGGATTCCCAATTATAGGCAAAGGGGCACTTGCTAATATATAGTCTTTTTTCATGTTACACTTGTAATATATTTGTTTCTCAATACTTTCTATACTGGTGAAAATGGAATATCTTACTTTCCGCCATTAAACTCAACTGTCATCTGTTCTTAATTGTATTGTGTACTTGGTGAGAAATTGTGATTTTTATTCAGACAACAAACTCAAATGCAAGTAGGTAGAATATTTTCCAGACTTTTTAATGAAAAATCTTAATTGCATAATGTACAATAGTTGGAGGAAGCACCTGTGACAGCCATTATTGAATCAGGTTTTTCTTTTACTCTTACCCGAGCTTTGCTCCTTCCATATTTGTTTTGATTCTGACAAGCTCCCTTGGATGAAAACCATACCCATAACATGATGCTGAATCCAGACTATTCTGACAGTCAAGCTGCCCTTGCCACACAATAACTCTGGTAAGAATGATATACGCAATGATTACAATAAATATATCCCTGTTTCGTGTTTCTGTGTTTTTTAGAAAGAGTCAAATCATTCATGTAAATACTTTGATTCTAACGTCACTCGGTGGAATTGCCCACAATGTCATTGTTGATTAAATACTTTTTCTATTTGTTAGGCTATTTTCTTTGGAACCATATGCTACAACTCCATGGCCAGTTTGAAAGATGTGAAGATTTGGTCATTATCAATTAATTACCAACATGCTGGTATCTGGTATAAATGCTAGTTGTTTTTCAACTAAGGTTTACCTTTCAGATGTGATTGATTCTACTGAGTTAGGTTTAATAATACAAAACTTGCTATTAGTTAATTGAAGTCGTCTGGGTCACTTTCTCTTGTTGTATTCAGAATGTGCTTCTGGTGTCCTTGTGTGATGAACTTTCAGAGAAATCAAGACTTGAGGACAGGACTTAATGTTCATTTGTTAGCTTACTGTTTTATTCTGAAAATCTGTTTCTGCACATAGACAGAAACACAGTGGTTTTTTACATATATACAAATATAAACATATATAAAACATTTTCCTGTTCCAACCAGTCATGTGGGTATATTTTTCTCTCTCGTCCTTTGCCAAGGTTGGTAGAGAGATGAGCTTTGATGGCAAAATGGTCTCACCTCATTTTACACATGGAAATACACATATCACAACCCAGTAACCAATCACGGTAATGTAAAGCTGTAGTTCAGTATGCCTGGATTATCTGTTCGAGTGCCGTTTGCTTTTGGTTAATCTACAGGGTGTTTACTCATGAATGGGCTTTGGTCTAAACTGTGATAAGTCTGTAATTGTACTCCCTGCCCCTTCCATGGATATAGTTGATTACAATAATTCAAATACACACTGGCAACAGCTTCCATTCCCTGCTGCTGTAGAAGTCCTATTTCTGTATGTCACAGGGTTTTGAAGTGCTTGGTGTTTAGGATGTCCATTGAAGATTCAGCCCCTGACTCTCTACTTATTACAGAGAAATGCGGCTTCTGATTCTATTGAGAATATTAATGAATTACGTTGGTTTATTTATTTTATATCTATGCATCTCAGACACGTGTGTGTGTGTGTGTGTGTGAGGTTTGTGTTTTGGCTGATTGATGTGCATATGCACCATCTCAGCATAAACTTGGAGTGAAGATTAGAGAAAAGTGAAGATTCAGCATTATGTGAATAGGGTCGGTACTCGCGCAATCACGATAAGTCAAATTCTGCATGCGAGCACATACACACGTGCCTCCGCATCAGTCTCCACCCCCCCGTTGCACAAACAAGCTGACTGAAGCTTGCCTACATTTCATATTTCAAATGATCTATTTGCATGTTCACTCTGACAATCAACCACACGGCAGATCTTAGACACCCCCAAATGAACCAAGTTTCTCCGCTAATATTGCACATCTGGATCATTTACATCATGTGCATTTGCTTTCAGATATTTGGACTGCATTCCTGTGCCGTCACTTTTTTTCGGAGTTAAGCAATTGGTACAATAATGCTAACAGGAATGAACAAAATTCTGCTGACGTTTCCCACATATGTTTTACGTAGAGATTCTCTGATACTGGCAGAATGCGCCCCACAGACATTTCTCATCAGTTTTCCACAGTTTGCTGTATACGGTTAGGATAGCAGTTTGATTTTATTCATAAAAACTCTGTGCTGCATTTTGTTTCATTATCATAATCAAATTACATTTTGACAGTCACTTTTCACCAAAAACAACACTTGGCCTATTGTTTATGATCGCTTTGGCTCATTTAAGCTTTCAGATGGATAATGTGATTGGGTGAATCCCGAATCACGATGACGGATGGTGTGTAGGATCGTTTATTTGGTTTTGATGTCTATTGGATCTGGGGATACTCAAGAGAAGGGCTATTACCATATTGGTAAGAGTACTTCTCTTTTGCAATGATGAGGGCATGAAAGGGCCCCGACACTGTTGGATTCCTCCATACTTCCAATTGGAATAACTTTTTTATTCCTTGCTCTTTCATCTAAGGCCATTTGATAGACTTTAATTATTCTCTCTCCAGAGGTTCCATCTCTGTCAATCCTGTCATCTTTCTATCTCGTCTGTGATAAAACGAAGAACAGAGGTAGAGAAAATTGCTTAATTAAAATGAGAGGTTAGGCTAGGTTAGATTTGCCTGATGACTCCAACTAGACTTTTCTGCTTCTCTATCGTTCACTACTTATTTCACCCTGTAGTTCATTTCCCAGTAGCTGGAAAGAGCCCATTTAAGTGATCCGGGTCAACATCATCCTGTGTAACAGCCTTGCTTTCTCCAGTGTCCAACAGCTCCCAGGGGAAATAGAGGTTGTCTGAACACCAACAACCTCCACCCACAAAGCGTCAGTCAAAGCCCCACCAAAGCATCCCCATGGGAAAGTACTTCAGCCTCTGAAAGTACTCGAAATGAAATCAACAATTGAAGTAGTTGCTTTGTTGACTGTTTAGCCGTTTCACACCGGTTATACAGGAATCCATATGATGATTACTGCTAATTTCCGAAGTACCTAGTCCATCTCCTAGCTTGCTTTAAATTATCTCATCAATCAAAAACCTTTCATGGATCTACATGTATTTGCATATAATTAAAAACACAGATACAGAGATTTGCTGGCTGTCAGGGGCAGATCAGTAACAGACCTTGGCATTTATTTAGCCACTCGGGACCCAATATCGTACATTGTATCCCCCTTCAGGACCCAATTTCTTGATAAATACTTATAACTGCACAAAATACTCTAATTAGACTGGCCCATTGGCAGGAAAAAATATCTGCTCACCTGCCATTTTGTGGTAAAGTCTGCCCATGAAAACTGATGGTAGAAGACATGACAAGACAGAAAAACTATAATAAGCCTTGCCTGACAGAAAGATTTAACATTTCCATCCAATTGATATGTCCTAATTCACAGGGTCCTGGTTTATAGGGAAGGTGAGCTGATAATGAGAATGGTTCCACATATAGAAACATTGAGTATTCACAAATTCTACAAACCTTTCACCTGCAGAGGTCTGTGGTGTTCAGAGCACATTTTTTTTCATAATTTTCCTTACATAACAGTTGTCATACACCTAGTGCAGTTAAGTCATCACTAAAGAATATGGTCTCTTCTAGATTCAATTTACTCATCATAGAATATGGTCTCTTCTAGATTCAATTTACTCATCATAGAATATTGGCTCTTCTAGATTTGAGGACAATGTTTGGAAGGAACAGCTTTAGGGTTGAATCTACTGGTTATCTGGTTGTATTCAATAGCCTTCTATTAGGTGCAACTATAGAATGACAAACATATCTGTCAGCCTAACTGCTCAGTTTTCAGATGTCAGCCCCAAGGGAACGTCTCAACTACATCTTTGTCTCCATCTCCATGCCACTACACCACAGCGTAAACTGTCCCCAGCACCTCTTAAGCGTGGGCATCCCTTGTAGAAGTTCGTTCAAGCACTAAGGCAATCACTAGGTGCAAACGGTGTCTCGTTACGGCGCTTCACGGAGCAGCCTGTTAATTACAAACATAGCGTGGCTGCTCCACTTTAATTGGCTGTGCCGATGGGAGAGAACGGGCTGAGGGAATGGAACCGTTAGCTAGCAGCCTACAGCCAACCCCTCCTCATTGCTGTGCATTCAGAGTGGAGCTGACATGCTATCCATGAATACACTGCTGCATTGATTCACTGTTTGGGGGAGCTGGCGGCAGTTGTGGCGGATAAAAAGGTAGTGATGGAGGAAAGGGAGACTTTCACCCCGTAGATCTGCTCTCCATACGGAACCACCCAAACCCTGTTCACCCCTTAGGTCAGAAAAGAAAACCAGAGAGATCCGACTTGGGAATAATTTAGGAGAGTCTCGTGGTACATACACCACCAAGACTGAGTGTAAACACTGGAGGATGCCTGCCTGCCTGCCTGCCTGTCTGTCTGTCTGTGTCTGTCTGTGTCTGTCTGTGTCTGTCTGTGTCTGTCTGTGTCTGTCTGCCTGTCTGCCTGTCTGCCTGTCTTTCTGTCTGTCTGTGTCTGTCTGTCTGTCTGTGTCTGTCTGCCTGTCTGCCTGCCTGTCTGCCTGCCTGCCTGCCTGCCTGTCTGTCGGTCTGTCTGTGTCTGTCTGTGTCTGTCTGCCTGTCTGCCTGCCTGTCTGCCTGCCTGCCTGCCTGTCTGTCTGTCTGTCTGTCTGTCTGTCTGTCTGCCTGTCTGCCTGTCTGCCTGTCTGCCTGTCTTTCTGCCTGTCTGCCTCCGCTCACTCCGAAGGTGCACTGGGTGTTTTCACAATGTTACCATGGAAATGAAGGTCCTTAGGCAGAGCGATTGGAGGGCTCCGTATTGAATGTCGATTAGGCTCTATGGTGATGCCCTGTTTCTAACAGAGTTAGGGAGGTGTTTCACAGGTGGTCTCAGACAAATATTATTGCCTGTAGCACAATGAGCCTATCAAACACCATGTAGCTTAATAGCAGATTAAACATATTGCATTTAGGATGGGTAACAGGGTGCATTGCATTATTATTAATCACAGATCCTTCTAGATGGTCACTCAAAAGCTGAATGTTACTCTTCTTCTTCTCTTTCACTCTTGTTAAATAAGCTAAACTGTCGCGGACCCACATGAGGAGTGACCAGACTCCAAATCCAGTGTGTTACCACATCAATGAAAGCTACCATCAACTCTATCAATCTTGCTTCTCTCCACTTTCTCTCTCTTTGTGTCTCTATCTCTCTTTTCCTCCTTATTTCTCTTTCCATCCCTTTGTCTCTCTCTTCCTCCATATCTCTCTTTTCCTCCTTATCTCTCTTTCCATCCCTGTCTCTCTCTCCCTCCATATCTCTCTTTTCCACCTTATCTCTCTGTAAGAACAGCTTTACCTTATTGACATACATTGATGTAACTGGGCATGTGCTCTGATTACCACTAATATTAAGAGATTGCATACCTAAAGTTTTTCAGGCTATCCATTTTTGTTGCTGTTGCAGAACATGTGAAATGTACATAAATGTCTGTCATTTAAGAAACACTCATTGAGAGAGATTTAGAATCAGTGTATCTATCTAATTATAGCTAAGCAAGATCAACAGATCACAGTTTTATTAATTACTTTTTCACTTAAGTTCTTCAATAATTCACATTATTTTCTTTGAAAATTAAATGGATATGCATAATATCCAATCATGTGCAACAAATATAATGTAGGATAATTGACATGAATATTTGACGTGGTTGTCCTGTACCCTGCAGATCATCTACATTAGGAAATCTAAAAAACACACACCTCCCCAAATACCCACAATACAGTCACAAAAACCCACAACACCTCTCCTGAAACCCACCAAACCTCCCCAATTTTGGACTAGCAACCCCCACCCATATGTTCCTTGATGTCACACACTTTTGTAATGAAGTTGCAGTCATTAAATAAACATAACAATCCTTAAAAAAAGTAGTTGGTAGACATATTCCCCAAGCAATTTTCGGAGAAAAACGTAGTGCATCTCCTATCCTCTACTATATCAACAGGGGATAGATATTCTCATCACGCTTTCAGTCTCAGCTCTTCATCCATCTCAGCTCAGATGTCTGTGGGTGGCAGCAGCTCTTCTGGGTATAATACCAACCCTGATCATGGTGGGTGATTGCATGTGTTAGGTATATTAGTGCACCCCTTCAAATAATAACGAGATTGAAATTGTGAGAAAGTAAATTATCCTTTTATGCAAATAATCACTGAGTCTCACAGAATTATGTCCTCGCAAAGCCTTTAGAGAGACTGAAAGAGAGAAAGAGAGACAGAGAGAGAGTGAGAGAGAGAGAGAGAGGACAGAAAGAGAGAGAGTGCTCAGTCTGGTAATTGAAATGAACTGCTGAGACTTAAGGGTGCAAATGAAGTCGCAAAGACGAAAACAAAGCTCATGCATCCATTTAATCATACTTGAAATGAGATAGATATTTTGCTCTGAGCTGCTCTCCATTCTCCAGCATGGTTACACACTAGCTGAATAGTACATCGACCAGTTTTCCACAATCACAGTCAACGCTACCACCATGCTGGTAAATGATTAGAAATCTTTAGAGTTGCTCCTATCTAACACTACTCTTGTTCCTCTAACAAGAGCAGTGTTAACCTCAATGTGAGTTTTATGAAGTGAAGCTACACATCTAAATATTTTGATTCCAGCTGAACTCTTTTGAGGGATAATTTCACTCCAGTTGTGGAAAGGAAAATTGCCTTCATACAACACAGAAGAAAAAGAACATTTGGGAATTTGCATGGGTGGAATCTCAGAGTGGACTGTGGAGTTTGGAAAGAAATCAAAGATGCCTGTCAGACAGGCTGAAGCTCACAGACATACAGACAGAAAGAGACAAAAAACGGGAAAGAGAGAAGACGGTAAGGGAGACATAAAGAGAATGACACAGAGAGAGAGAGGGAAAAGGATACATGGAAAGAACAAGAGAGATGGTGGAAGAGAGAGGGAAAAAAAATAGACAGATCAAGAATAGTAGAAAAGTACCCTCTGAGCCAAGAAGAGACAGTGAGATCATGAGAAAACAAAAAGAAAACTATCTGACAAGCTGGAAAGAATCTGGTTGAAAGAACCAATCGATAAACAGACCGAATTTGCCACCTTATCCTAAACAGAGAGTACACAGTGGTATAATACCTGACCACTGGCTTACTATTTAGAACACCCTTGATTTCTTACAGACTCCCTGATGGTGGGAAAGGCCATCACAAGCAGACCAGGTTCTCCAGAGAAAGTAGAATATGTGCCCTCTGTACAGGTAGAATAAGAAATGACCTGCATGTCTTAAACACCTACCAAAAGTCACCACCAATACACAAAAAATTGGGAATTAAATCAAACATTGATAAACCCCCATATATGTTAGGCAAAATATTGCAATGTGCAATTACATCAATATGATTAGCCATGACTAAAGGGCAACCATTGTTGCACATCAAACATTGTAAACAT
>JACXGK010003523.1:34193-44744 GCA_016801125.1 Novumbra hubbsi | reverse complement strand
AAGTAGCTGTAATGTATGTGTTGAGTGTGTGGATGAGTAGGTTTAGCAGTAATATGTGTTTCATTAAGTATACACACGTTTCTCCACCTCTGCTGCGCTGCCAACATGCTAAAGTAATGTAACAATTGTAAAGGACAGAGCGCCATCTTGAGGATTCCTCTGCAGTCTATTACACAACCATTTGTAATTATGGACAAATGCCTTAAATCACAAAGCAAGAGCAATCAGAAAAAACTACACGCATTTAAAATTAAACAAACCTTTATTTACAGATCCTAAATACAATATTAGAGCTGGGGATCTGGGTGTGTGCTTGGGGGGAGTGCAGACTCCGGGTGTGGGCTTGGGGAGAGTGATGACTCTCTCTTTATATCCCAATATTAGGATATAAATGACAATGCTAGATTTTTCTTTAGTGCTTAATAGGTCTAACACATTGTGAGTTATTGTGTTTGGGTTAATCCAGGTGTGATTCACCCATGTTAGGAAGGATTATGAATCAAGCAGAATACTTGTAGAAGGCCAGCATGTCATCCAGGCTTTGGGCGGAGGGTTGTGCCTGGGGAGGGTGCTCACTCTGGGTGTGGGCCTGGGGAGGGTGCTCACTCTGGGTGTGGGCCTGGGGAGGGTGCTCACTCTGGGTGTGGGCCTGGGGAGGGTGCTCACTCTGGGCGTGGGCCTGGGGAGGGTGCTCACTCTGGGCGTGGGCCTGGGGAGGGTGCTCACTCTGGGCGTGGGCCTGGGGAGGGTGCTCACTCTGGGCGTGGGCCTGGGGAGGGTGCTCACTCTGGGTGTGGGCCTGGGGAGGGTGCTCACTCTGGGTGTGGGCCTGGGGAGGATACTGTGGGAGGTACTGGTGTGGGTATTGAGGGAAAAATTGCAAAGGGTACTGGGGTGGGGCTAAATATGGAAGGTGTGGTAAAGGATAATACTGGGGATGAAATGGTGGAGGTGCAAACTGGTGCTGAAATGGGGAAACAAACTGAGTTTGCATTGGTTGTGGTAGGTATGGGGGTTGGGTGGGTAGGCTAGTAGGGTTCTGAGAAAGAGGCAGTGGGTATTGGGGTTGGGCGCGTAGGCTAGCAGGGTTCTGAGAAAGAGGCGGTGGGTATTGGGGTTGGGTGGGTAGGCTAGTGGGTTGAGCTGGTTGAGGTGGGCATTGAGGGTCTGTATATGCATTTTGTGGTTGGACAGTGTTTTGGGTGAAAGGGCATGGTGTGGGTTGAGGTTCAGAGGGCACAGGGGTACTGGGCTGGGGTACAGAATCATTTTTGGGTTTGTCTTGGGGCAGGAGTGTCTCTTTACGCTCTCCTCCCTGGGCCCCGGACCACTTGAAGGCCATTTTAGGTTTGTCCTGCTCCCATCTGGGCCCTTTCCTGTAGCCCGGTATCTTATCGTCGCTGAAATACGCAGAAGGAGGCGCAAAGTCTGACTCCCTCTCATCCCGCCGACGACTCGTCCACTCGCCAAAAAAGTCCACTAAGAAAGGAAAGTATTGTCAGAATGGTAATAGAAAAGTCATTCAGCAAACCCCTCTAGACTCAATGTTCATAGAAATAAGCCTGTTAAAACTAGATCTCTCCTGCTCTATATTAGTGTTTTTGACCCAGGCTGATGTACATCATGTCGTGACCAAGGGGTAGAGGTTACCTTTTCCTCTGTCCCACTCACGGACGTGAGGGACTCCAGGCTTTGTGTCTCTCCTCTCTTGGATCACAACCTCCACCTTCTTCACAACTGGGGTCTTCTCAGCGCCCTCATCAGATGGGGGCAGGGGACCAATCAGGTCTTCCTCTGCTAAAGGAAGTGATACCACAGACAACATATCAGTCCAACATATACACAGATTAGGATACAGTCGTGACCATACTATCTGGTCCGGTGTGATCGGTTATCAGTCCAACATATACACAGAGTAGAACACATTCATGAACATACTGTCTGGTCCAGTGTAGTCGGTTATCAGTCCAACATATACACAGAGTAGAACACATTCATGAACATACTGTCTGGTCCAGTGTAGTCGGTTATCAGTCCAACATATACACAGATTAGGATACAGTCGTGACCGCACTATCTGGTCCGGTGTGATCGGTTATCAGTCCAACATATACACATAGTCCGGTGTGATCAGTTATCAGTCCAACATATACACATAGTCCGGTCTGATCGGTTGTCAGTCCAACATATACACATAGTCCGGTCTGATCGGTTGTCAGTCCAGGTTTGGGTTTCACAGTGGGAGTGTCCTCTAACCTTGATTGCGTTCAGTTCCCAGGTTCTCCTCAGGACCATCCGGCTTGGACTTCTTCATCTTCCTCTGCCTCACCTTGGCAAGTCGAGCATTCAGCATAGTCTTCCTCTTCTCTTTCAACTGTTCCCTCTTACCGCGCTGGTCTGTTGTCTGATAGACAGAGAAAGAGACATAATCCAATTAAATAACAATCAAGTTCAAGTGTTTTGAAAGAACTGCGAGATAATTAAAGATGGTCCTAATCTCAGGGGCGGCAGTGGCTGACCTGGTCTCTGAGCATGTCCAGAGTCTCTCTCTGTTTCCTGCGTTGCTCCTGGTCCTGAGAGAAGGCAAAGTATCCCACACCAAGCTCACGGGCCTCTGACCAGGACAGGCCACGGTGAGGAGTAGTGATCGATGCAGGGAGAGGAGAGAGATTGGAAGAAGTGAACTTTCACCCATAATCCAAAGAGAACACACACAACTGGCTCTACTCCCAAATGTACTGGGGAAATAGACAAGTAAACTTTCCCCTTTGGACAGCTCCCCCACATCATGAAATAATATACATATTTGCCCATTGTAAAGAGATCAATATGTACATTATGGAAAAGAAAGCAAAGATATTTGTAGACTGGATTGCTATCCCACCCCACCAGAACACACAAATGTGTAAAATGATTGGGAATTGAGATATCATGATGCTTTTAAAACAATTATCTGCAGTAAAAATCACTAAATCAGCCACCAGATGGTATAGACATATAGTCATGAAAAAGTATATATTTTGTTGCATGTACACACTCATCTTACACCTTCTACCTCCAACAACCATGAAACCTGTTGCCTGTTGGGCCCTATCCGGAGCCTCCCCCGGATAGAGCCACAGTGTCACTGGACCCTCGCCTCAGACACAAGGTTTTACGCTGCTATATTATCGGGCTGAGGGGTAGAGTTGCACTTAAATTTTTCCTTGCTTCCTGTTCTGTTTCAACATAGGAGGACATGAGGTTTTGGCCCATACCTCTGAGCCCTCCTGGTTGCAGATCAAGACTATACCTGAATATTCCAGCTGCCACCCTGCTGACCCCCCTCCCAACCCAAATCAAGATGATACCTGAAGATTCCTGCTGACCCCCCTCCCAACCCAGATCAAGACAATACCTGAAGATTCCTGCTGACCCCCCTCCCAACCCAAATCAAGACGATACCTGAAGATTCCTGCTGACCCCCCTCCAAAGCAGATTGGTCTTATATAGACTCTGGACACAGCATATGGCATTTTGAATTATTATTTGTACTCTTAAACAGCACCCAGCACAACCAGAAGAGGTCTGGTCACCCCTCTGAGCCTGGATCCTCTCTAGGTTTCTTCCTTAAATCCAGCTCCTTTAGGGAGTTTTTCCTAGCCACTGTGCTTCAACACTGTTGTTGCGTGCTCCTTGGGGTTTCAGGCTGGGTGTTGTTGTAAACAACGAAATACAAAACTATGTAATCACAGCAATTTGTGGTTTGGGTTGGGTTACCTGTTTAATGAAGGTTTAGCTTTGACATAATTACTTTATTACAGCATCTCTGAAAAGACTGCCATGCTAACCTTGCTCCCTGATGTCCTCGTAGTGGAGTGGGCCCACAGGTCTGTTCATTGCCTCCTGCTCTTCCCTCTCCCACTCCTGCCTCTGTAGTTCCCTACGCATGTCTTCTGACAACAAGTCCTTCTCAGCAGGGTCCCGTCTGTGTACACAATATCAAGGGAACACAAGCAGCAATGTTACAGTACTGTTGACGCTAACATTATATTCAAACTTTTGTTCAGACTAAAACATACCCTTTTCCTTGAAACTCTCGGTTCATTTTCTGGAATCTTGGTAAGTCTTTCTTTAGGCACCTCCGAGATCGTCCCAAACCATCCACATAATCCACCCTAAGGGACAATCAGACAACCGTTCTTAAAACTCCTAACAATTGACTGGTCAAAGGAATCTGCAGTCCAGTTTTGTGTCTCTACTGTAGATGAGATATCCAGCAGCATATGCCGGGTTTGAGTTACCATTCCTCGTCTGGGTTCTCGGGAGGTGGGATGGGGGAAGATCTCTCTCTGTCCTCTCTCTCACTCTCCTGTTGGGCATGAATCTCCCTCTTCTTGTCAATAATCTTCTGGGTGAAATCCACCAGGAAAAGTGCCTCTGTCTCCTCATCTGACATAATTGGGAAAGAGAACAATAATTCCAACATGAAAAATGCAAAAGGCATGTGCAGTGCCTTCACACTTTAACAACAGAGTTGAACAATATATTGTTAAAGCTTACAGTAGTATAATGGATGAAAAATACAATACCAGGAAAGTCTCCTTTAGTCATCTGCTCATACAGTTTGGCCTTCTCCTCTAGCTTGCGCCTGTGGGTAAATATTGACAAAGGTCAGACAGTAAAGAGGGTTTCCCTAGGTATGAATAAGATTTTGGTGCAGTACAGCATTTTCCAAACTAGGGGTTGTGACACCGGATTTAAAAACCAGTGTGGGATTATTTTGGCATGTTGGTGAAATTCAGTTAATTAAAACCATTATATGTCATTATATTTGTATGTATGTATGCTTTTTGGAAAGATATACAAGAAAATGTGTATATTGGTACGTCTTAGGTTTTGATAAAAATGCTTGGCGGGAACGCAAAATGTATAATTTAGAAAATATAAAAATGTTCTGGCAACTAGAGTAAATCAGTATATTTTGTAGACCATTTACTGACAGTAAACATGTATTTTCTCATAAATGATGAGACCCCTAAAGAAATACATTACTCTGTACTCACTTAGCCATGTCCAGAGTTTTCTCTTCCTCTGTCATCTGTTCCTCATCTTTCTGTGCCCGTTCTGAAACACCTTCATTCTGTTTCCATAGATTAGGTTTCTTTACAGGGACAAGAAAACAATTTATGTTTACCTTCAATTAGGCTAACGTTTCAACGTCTATGTCTTGCAAAAGGCTTGATGTTACCTTGATTTTAAATTTGGATTTAACACTAGCTCCAGCATCTTGCACCAGTTTCTCATGCTTGAATTTCTCCTGCTTCCTGTATAGTTCTGCTTTAAGATCAACAAGCTGCAGAGAACAAGGTTTTCGATTGAAATATGTACAAACGATTAAATATAATGTACACGGCAATGATTGAAAGACAAATCAACAAGGAGTCACAAACTACATACTCATATGAATGCGTATCGACACCAAATAAGTTAGTTAACCAGCTAGCCAGCAATGACAACAATATACCGTACGTTGTTAGCAGTTTATTGATGACACTGCCGACACTGAAAAACAAATATTGGACAATATTAGATCGATGAACTCACAGATGAAGCAGTAACATCATAATGTTTTTTCTTTCTATCCATGTTTGTTAGACTTCGTTACACAGCTACCTCCTAATCAGAAAGACAAAACGCCGACAAAACCTCCCTTAGCTATGTAGGCGACGTTAGTGAATAAGACTCGGGACTGAACACTGCCACCTACGGGTTAGGAGTAAGTAACCTAGCATGATTACTCTTCCCTAAATCCTGAGGTGGAAATCAGATTATCTGAGATAAATGATCTTACTCAAATTTAAAACATGAGTTATTTATTTATTGTACTTGGGTATAATATGTACAGATTTTAATGAAATAATACGTTAAAAAAAGGCTAAGACTGTACCATTGTATCAGTATGAATCACTGGATTCTGGGAGATGCAGATTCAAAGCCTTCACGAAACATACACTCACACATCGGTCATAAGTGCCCAGCGTGAACCTCCTGTTCCTCCTGTGTTGATGCCCTTCTGCCCAAACTGTGAAATTTAGCAGCTTTATCAAAAACATTTTGCTGGACTATGATCAAATGGACCTGAAGTAGAAGTATTTCCCTGCTAAATGGTCAACTGAGCTCATTCTGCCATGTTCCTAGGAAGATTTTAAACAGGAGCTCTGGAGTTGGAGCAGCATTCAAAGGATCACCATGCTCATTAATCAATTCACACACATCACATACTGGCAAAAATATATGCTTTTTAATGAGAGCATGACAACCTTCCATCATATCCTTTGACCAAGGAAGGAACCTGGATTAGAAAACTACTACATCAACTGCATCAAAACCAACACACCCAAACACATGCAAACAGAACTGAAATAAATTAAGAACAAAAAGGGCTAATCAAAAGATCTCAATTAAATCACAGCTTTCATCAAAAGTAATTTAAAAATGTAATATATAAATGTGATGTAAAAAAAATAAACACGAAATGTGAATTCTACTCATTGCATATGGCCTCATGTCTAGTGTGTCTTAACAAAGTTAAGCCCAAAAGGAGCATTTTAAGCTAATAATGCCTTCATTTCTCGGTTTCTGACTTAACTCCTAAAACTATACAGAGCCATGTGGTCCTGCTAAAACAAAACTTGACTAACTATATTATTTTTTCAACATATTCGTTTTTACTCAAAGTATTAACAAAAAAAAATCTTTGGTTCATGTGAAGAGCTGCACACACACCGGTTGCAAACATGGCCAATTTGGAAAATATACACGGGAAATGTAACCCTTCAGTAACAAAATCTTGCAATGAAGATGCCATGTCTGATACCAAGTTCAAATTCTCTTCAACAACACCTTGTTCTCTAATGTTGCAAATCATGGTAACCGGTTTCCGACCGAGACCATCCATATGCCGTTGTCATATGCCATAGAGCTGGGTGGTGTTGTTTCGGACCGCGGCGAGCACAGTGGTGATGTTCAATCCCTTCAGGAGGCTGATCTCATGCAACGTGTGAATACCCATGCCAGGGTGGGCAAACCTGCAGACCTCTTTACTCACCTGCCGGGGAATGAAGACCAAAGAAACCAATCAGCATACAAACACTGTGGAACCCCCGTCTCATGCGCATGTACCTGTCGGGGCAGGAAGTAGGGCGCGTCTGTCTCGAGGAGGATGCGGTCCAGGGGGATCTTGCGGATGGCGTCACGGACCTCGTGAGCTCTAGGGTAAGTAATGAGGGCTGTGAAGCCTACGCAGAGGTTGGGGAACTCCTTCAGCAAGGGCTCTATTACCGGGTAGCTGTTGGTGAAACAGTGTCTGTGGAAAAGGGATGCCACGATAGAAAACGCGTTTACCACAATGCGCCTTGGTAGCACTGAAGGACTGTGCGACGGGACAGCAACACTGACCTGTGGATTTTGTAGTCACGGGGCACACACTTCTTCATGATCACCAGCAGGTCGTCATCTGCCTCCCTGCAGTGGATCACTAGAGGCTTGTTCATGGCAACGGCCAGTCTCAGCTGACGCTCAAACACCTGCAGGACAGAAACACACCGCACCGTCAGCGCCTCCACCCAGCAGCAGCTCTCCGTCCCCTGGGCTCGGGTGAATGAGCAGCCTCACCGTGACCGTACCTCTTTCTGCCGGGGGGTGTTGGTGGAGTTCTTGTGGGAGTAGTCCAGGCCGATCTCTCCAAAGGCGATGGCTTTGGGGTGCCGCATGGCCGCTAGAATGCTGCGCTCGTCCACCTCGGAGTACTCCTTGGCAAAGTGGGGGTGGCAACCGAACGCCCCCCAGACCTGCTCCTCCGCTAACAACCCCTCCCACAGTGCTTCACGCACCGTTACCCGAGGGTTGCAGAAGTCAGCGATGCAGCCATGGAACTCTGGTGGGAAACTGCTCTGGTGTATGCGGCGGAAGCGGGCAAAGGACCCCCTGAAACCCAGCTTGCCCCACAGCATGTCCAGGTGGCAGTGGGTGTCCACAAAGCCAAGCTGGCTTGATCTCTTTAGGGCAGGGTCACATGCCCATATAGTCTCTGCCCCTACAGACATTGACCTGGTGGCGGCGCTATTCTCAAAGGAAACCGCGGAGGAGGAGGGCAAGGAGGGGCCGTCAGAGTAGCGACGAGGGGTCTGGTCACAGGGGCGGTAAGGACTGGAGAAAATATGGCGGAATTCGGGGAGGTTTCTGGAGCATGTATCAGTCACCCGCCGAGCAGAAGGGTCCCGGGAGGAATAAACACTGCTTGGGCGGGACGAGGAACCAATGCCAGTGCTGAGTGCCAGCTGTGTACCAACTGGCCCCTCTGGGGGGGTTTGCCTGGAGTAAATCAACACTGTCCTCAATGACTGAGGGGAGAGTTGAGATGGGCTCCCACTCAGCAACTGGACAGAACCATTCAGATCATTGGTAGAAGTGCGCACTAGAACACCCCCACTTTGATCAGGGGAGCTCAGTTTCTGGCTGTCAGGGGAATATGTTCCAGGATTCTGGAAAAAGGAGGTAGGAACGTAATTTAGACCAGGTAGGGAGGAGTCACTGATGCTGACCTCTCTTTTAAACACCTCCTTGGCACTGGAACACTCATCCTGGGAAAGCGTCTCCACCTCTACAGGATCTTCAGCATCTGACCACTCAGGAGAAGCTTCCGCTTTCAACACAACACTCTGAAGAAAATAATGTGTTAGGAGTTTTACCATTTCATAGAAAAATATGAATCATTATCAGATTATGGGCATGAAAGGTAATTGAATTAAGCTTGACACAAAGAATGATAGTACTGACTGACAACTGTACAAAGGACCCTAGGTCATATAATGCTGCATACTGATGGGTCCCACACAACCTGTCCATACCACCTGCTAGGAACTGTATGTATGTATGTATGTATGTATGTATTCTGTATAGCTCCTCTTATGTGTTCTGGCAATAAAGACTAGGTTAACTTTATAATCATTGAAGAACATGCAATAACTATAAGAGCTAAATATTTTTGAACTAATGCTAATAAAAAGTTCTCCCTGACTTGTGGGTTTTAAGGTTTTGTTCATGGAACAACAGTGGACAGAACCTAACATCATGCATAACAAAACTTGCAAATGCATGTTCAACAGTTTGGGAGCCTTTTTGGTGTCACCTGTGTGTCTTCTTTTTCAATGGCATTCTCATCTTGAGTGTCAGAATCAACTAACACCAGTGGGTGGAAATAGTAGCCTTTGCCTTCGAATGGAGCCATGTTTTCTGAATCGATCTCTGACTGGACGGAACAGCAGTCAAAGGGCAGACTGTCATCTAGTTCTAAAGGGGGCAGGCGGTCAATAGCCGACTCCAAAGAAAGCCGTTTCTCTGCTGACTTTGTGAGAGAGGGGCTTTTCCTGGCAGTCACTTTGTCTGGGGGCTGTTTCTGTCCTGCATTGATAGCGGCGGTCAAAGCCTTCAGATAGATGGCCTTTGACCCTTCCTCTGGGGTCCTGTCTTTCCTCATCAGACCACGGGAGGGTGTAGGTGAGGGGACCAGATTTTCTGTCTGGAATGTTGTGTCCATGATTCCTGCCTGAGGAAACACAAAATGGACTTATGAAGCTGTACCTAAAGCAAGGATTTAATCACAATGAATAATTTAGGTTTACTTATTTGTTGATTTTATTCCATTTATTTAATTAAGTAATTATTTGGGGTGATGAAACACAAAACATATGTTCTAAGTTCCAGGAAAGGTTCTTACACCCTAGGGTATTATTATCACAATACTGACATTACTAACAATACCACTATTATACCTAGTGCCCTTAGTGTCATGTGCCTCCCACCCCATCCACCAGGACACCAGTTTCAGGGTATTATTTTCAAAAGACATTCTACAGACACCCCCATCATACCTTGTGCCCTTATTAGGCATGTAACGATTCACTCAACTCACGATGCGATACGATTCACAATACTCATAACACGATACAATTTTCTCACGATTTATTTTAACAAAAGTGAGATTTAGTACAGAACGTGAGAAATAAAAGGTGGCTGGTGTGGAGAGGTACGCTTTGGCTAGCCTGGAGAGCAGTGGATACAGCTAGTCACAAAGTACACCAGTGACAGGGGTTTCACATTGTTATAAAGGCAAGATTTTAATATTTGTTAGAATTTGTATCATTATTCTTGCTGGAGTTGACACTTAAACACAAGTAGAGAAATATACCATTATAGCCAACCAATATTACAAAATCTATATTACAAAAAGTAAAATAAATACAATACCTGCTTGGCTGGCTTAGTTCAAAAGTGTGGGCAAAACACCTGACATGGGGGGCTAGTCCAGCCTCTCTGACAGCAACAGCCATATTCCTTGCGTTGTCCGTGACCACCGCAATTCCATGGTTGGCCTTTTGAAGCCCCCATTCACTCACAGCTGATTTTAAAACTTCAGCAATATTAGCCCCGGTGTGTGTTTCGAAAAGTGGTCGAGTTTGGAGAACAACATTAACCATCTCCCACTTGCAGGTTATCACATGGGCTGTT
>JACXGK010003523.1:21650-34093 GCA_016801125.1 Novumbra hubbsi | reverse complement strand
TATGGCTAAACTGCGGGCGTGATGGGATGGTGTATTTAGGCTCCAATGTGTTGACCAGTAGCCGAAATCCTTCATTTTCTACGACAGAAAACGGTTTCATATCTTTCGCCATCAAAACACAGACGCACCTTGTGATCTCCGTGGCTCTCGCACTCGTCGCTGCGAGTGGGGCTGCTAATCCCCGGGTCAGAGGGGTTTGGCCTGTTAGCTTTTTACGTACAGAGGGTGACTGGAGCTTCTCATTCTGGTGACGGTTTGTATGCTGCATCATGTTTGTGGTGCAAACAGCACACCGTTTTTGTTTTATCTGTTACCACCTCACCGCTTTCATTTGTCTTCGGAAAGCCAAAATGTCGCCACACGTCAGATTTTAATGAGGATGGGGCATCTTCAATATCTACACTTGCCGCCGCCATAGTTGATGCTTTTTAACGCTAAAACTAGCGAGGTCAAATGATATAGCTTTTCAGCCCCCTGCTGTTTAAAATGTGTATCGCGATTCGTTTAACTTCCCAACCGAATTGAATCGTCACATATTTTCATCGATTTTCAACCGGCTTGGATTGCATCGTTACATCCCTAGCCCTTATTGTTTTGTTCTTCCAAACCCATCCACCAGTTTCAAAAGTGGGCAATACGGACATAAATCCACAATGCAATAATTGGCATTGTTGAGTAAACAAAATAATGACCCATAGATATTATTAAAATAATACTAATAGTATACATTGGTTAGAAATGAATTACAGTAAAGCATTTCAGCAAACCCGTTCCATGTTTTGGTTTAATACAAATGAAGGAGCCATGTCAAATTTCATCCATCGTTATTTTATCAGGTGTTGATCAAGTTCAGTTCAAGATCTAGTACATTTTTTGTTAAACATCCCTAAAAATAGTTTAACATTTAATATATCATTTGTACAAATTAAATGTTAATAATTGTACATTTAATTTGTCCAGAGAGCAAGTCATAGTATTGGGCTGCTTAGCAGAAACTACTATCAGGACTTACCTTGGACATGGAGGGAGTCAGACCTTGTAAACATTTCCTGGAGAGCTTCCCTAGGCTTTTCATTCTGCCTGTGAAGAAGTTGCTCTCATCATATTTGCCTTCACTACGGTACCCTGGAGAGGGGCCCGCCTTTCTCTTCGGTGTGTTGAGGCAGATGTCCTCCAGCTCTGCTAGGCCGGCTGACCCAGTCAACACGTTCAGATCAGGGGAAGTCATAACCTCCCGGGGGGGAAACTGACCCCAGCCGGAGGGCTCTGGCGTGCCACCATCGCTCTTACGGAACTTTGTAGGCGAGCCAAGTGTTGTCCGTAACCATTCAAACTTCACTTTCTGTCTGTGGTTGCGATCCATGTCGGAAAATCTAGTCAGAAACACAATCAGTACCCATGTTTGTCAATCAATTAAGTCACTACCTTCTAACAGTCAAAGGAACCTTATGAAGTTTAACGATTGGTCTTCATAATATATCAAAGTAGACAGATGCTGAACACAATTTGTCAAACACCAATAGTACATCGACAATATTTACTGCAGAAACAGACACACTCAGTTTTTCTTTTCAAGTCAAGAAGACTTGTCATCGTTTTTCCTTAGTGTAGACGGAGGGAAAACGATTAACAATGTTGCTAGGTTGTTTTAAAATTGTGGGTGTTTTAATGAATACATAATAATAATTATTGGCTAATAAATTGTAACTAGTAAACATTCACAAATTCAAAACAGGGCTTCTCCTAGAATCTCACTTTCAAAGTGTAGTAAGTACAGTAGATACATTTAGCAGACAAGCTAATTTTCTATCCGGCGTCAGTCATTTACGAACTAGCTAGCGAGTTACCTAATGTCGCGAACGTTAGCTTTCAGTAGTTATCTTTGGCTAAATTAATTAACAATCATATTTGAGTAGGGCACAATATTGCAAACCTTCTATCGAAAGTATATTGTAATCAAACATTTTACCTTCTGCGACCAAAGGCGATAACAAGCTTTTAACTAACAGTGAAACAGCCACGTGCACGTGGGAAAGCGAATCCACGTGACCGACTCGACGTCAAAAATTCGGTTAAGATTCACTCCTCGGTGGGGATATTTTGGTGTATTCAAAACGTTTTCACGAAGCAAACATTTCTCTAAAAATTCAACAACTGTATAGAGTTTAATTATTAACCCAGTAAACTGACTCACCTGTCCATAGAACATTGTTTCAAAACTCTACAGGATTGTCCAATCGATTTTGGCAACATCAAGTTTTTAGTGAGCAGTGGTTTCTGCCTTGCAATGCAATTGAGTCCCAGAACCTTTGTATTTTCTTTCAGACTGCATTGCTTCCAAAACCGTTATCCAGAGTTGTTGAAAATGTATATGTATTGTGCCTTTGGAACCACACCTTGAGTATGATGTCAAGGGTCAAAGGTGATTGGATTTATATTGGGCAGGGCTGTCAGAAATCTGAACACTACAACCTCAAACAATATCTAACCAAAAAGATGCAACCAAATTCAATGTGCAACCTTGCAGAAGATCATATTGTGCAATGCATTTTCCTGGCACAACATAAATACATCATAAACACATTTACCTAGCTATCTAAATGGGGACATAAAGTTAATTAGTTTTAAAAAGTACTAAACCATAACCTTAACCTCAATAACATAACATCTATCATTAAAATGTACCCAGTCTTGATTCCTAACCATAAGCCTAATCCTAATTGAAATAAAATGTGTAACTTTGCCATAAACTTAACACCTAAGCGCCTTTTTCAAAAAGGGGACAGGAAAATGGCCCAATAAGGAAATATTTGGTAATAAAACACACAAACAAATCCTCAGTTCCCTCGTCAATTTCTTTGTGGAATTAAAGATGTACTGGGGAGTTTTGGTAGTAGTTTTAAAAGTGCTAATGGGCAAAATTGATCCCCAGTACACTTTAAAGTGCCCTATGCTATCCAACTATGTACTAAAACAATACCCATTGCATGTAATGACTAGCAACATAGCTAAAAAAGACAAATAGTTCATAAAATCCAGGAATAATTCCAGATCCAGGGAAAATAGGTGCCTGAACAAATTTAGCAAAATCTGAGCGGTGCCATGTTTTAAATTCCACACTGCCTTCCCATGTTTGTAACATTTAATAATGTGGATGTTATAGATCAGAGTACAACACTGGCATAAATGGGGTTTAACAGATTTGTATCTGTGAAAGAAAAGTGAGTGTATTTCTTTTCCCTTCAGTGTCATCTAAACGTTTTCACTAGGTTGTTGCATTTCTAATTTAGTGAAGTGTGGCTCAGGATCACTTTAATAATATACACATTCATCAAAACAATTAGCCATAGATTTCCGTCTTCAGACTCTTGGTAATCCCAGTGAGGTCTTGTAGGCTCCAAAGCTGTGTCCATGACCTACAGCAAAGACCATTAAATATCATTACATCAGCATAATCAGTCATCTGGCTTGATCAACATCATCTCCAGTGAGACTTAATATTCTAGCACAACTCAGACATGTTGTCACTCATGTAGGCACTGCTTTGGGCCTCAGTCTGAAACTCTTGCATAGAGACATCAATATGCTCACAAAACACTGTACAACTGAGCTAGTGGGTTTCTCTCTTTACCTCGGAGGAGGCGGCGTCCACTATTCCAGAAAATATGCGGCAACATACTGTGTTTACAGAATATGGTTTTCGGAATTGTTCCTGAACCCATGTAGCGATGTCCCCTTCAGAATCATGTTGTTTTTAATGCTGTCTGATAGCCCAAAGATCACAGCAATCCAATATTGATGCACTATCAACTGGCATGTATTTTCCATGAAACAATAACATTTAGCAGTTTCAAAATTGTCTTTGTTATATATTTAATATGGTTTTTTGCACATTCCATTCTGTTCAGCGTCTCAACGTTTTTGTAGAAGAGGTTGGGATGCTCACATTTAGGAGTCTTCTTGTCGATAGGCCAGTAGCAGAAACCCCTCCTAGCACGGTCATTGTACTCGTTCCTGTACTGGGGCAGGTTCTGGAGAAAGATATTACCCCCCTTGGTACTGTAGCACCTACCTAGAACGAAACACAACAGAACCATCAACTCAGTATGATTACAACTCTGATCTCACAAATATCAGTGAAATTAGAAACCCTAAAGAGAACTGACCTTCAAAAGTGACAGGATGATTAGACGAAGCCTCAGCCATGTCTTTATTCAGGGGAGGAAGATGTTGACCTGCCGAGGATAAACCAGTTGGACCCAACCTATACATGTGAGGCGCTGATGAAGAGTTTCAACTGGATTTAATTTATTTACTTTACCATTATTTTACGTGATAAGCAGATTGAAAACCAATGATGACCTGGCCAGACATGACAGTGCAAGACAACACAGAGTGCTAAAAATATACTACACTGCTAAAAAGGAACACTTAAATCACACATCATGTCTCGATGAACTTAATATATCAATCTTTACTGAACATTGTATGAATTCATTGAGAACAAAATTACATAACGGTCAATTGAAACCAAAATCACCACACAGAAGTCAAAGTAAACTATTGAAATCACAAGCTGTTCCAACATGTGTGAATTTCATCACAGCAACTCATAATGTGACTCAGTAGTGTGTATGGCCCTCATATGCCTGTATGCACTCCCGACAATGTCTGGACATGTTCCTCCCAGACCTGGATCAGGGCATCAGTGAGCTCCTGGACTGTAGCTGTAGCTCTACTTGGCAGCGTTTAACGCACTGATACATTAACCTCCAAGAGGTCCTCATTGGGATTCAGGTTTGGTGAATGTGACACACTCTGCCTACACACTCTGGTCACATGAGGCCAGTCATTGTCTTGCACCAGAAGGAACCCAGGGTCCAAGGATAGGAAAGCAATTGTCTGTGGCCACCACATATAAAACCATTCACTTTTGGGGGGTTGTCTTGCAGTTGCCTCTTTAGTGAACCTGTTGTAACTTCCATTTGTACTAAAACAGGTGACATTGATTCACAATTGCTTATGCATCCTAACTGGAAAGATGGAATTTTAACTGACCTGGTGTTATGCTGTGATGATTTTTTGGAGCAGTGTATACTCGATGGGAAAAAGCAAAGCGGTCAAACCTATTCTTAAGACAAACCTATTAAAAAATGTTGGGGGAACTGACCTCTAATCAAGGATGGGCCACAATGTGATAACTAACACATCTAATCAAGGATGGGCCACAATGTGATAACTAACACATCTAATCAAGGATGGGCCACAATGTGATAACTAACACATCTAATCAAGGATGGGTCACAATGTGATAACAAACACAACTAATCAGTTTTTTTATTATTGTTTTTACAACTACTAACCTTACTCAAATTTATTACTCAAATTTATGGCTATATTTTGACTTTCAGGTGCCTAGCATTTCTGTATAAATCACTTATGCCACATGGTGAGGTCTGGTCAATTCTATGAACCAGGATTGCAAGTGTAACCTAGATGATTCTACATGAAATAGGCTTAGTTTGAGTAGTCTCTGAGCTATAGAAAAACTGTTACAACTGACCCACTACACACAAGCTTTTAAGTTCCAGAAAGACGCCCTGCAGAGTTTGAGAAGCACCACTGCCAAACACCTATCTGAAGTAAAAGCCAAAGAGGTTTAACCTCACAGAAGTATTCAAAAAACCTTTACGCTCTTGGGTTGTAAAACATACTGCATGAAGGGCAAAACGAATCAATGATTGAGTTTGATGAGAAGCATACGGTATATTGCAAGCTGGTGTAGTAATGAAAGGTTAAATCGACTTGGACTCTAAATCAGCATTGCTTAACAAATACAAGAAAGACGTATTGAATATTCTTTGTGATATTCCTCATCTGATGATTAGCAGCATGATCAAGTTGAAGAAAATGTATATACAATACCTTTCTCTGTCACCATGGCAGCTGGAACTGAGACCAGATAGGTGGGTACCTGTGTGGACATGATTTACATGTAATTTAATTCTTAGAGCCGGGAGCCTATCAAGATACTCCTGGCCCCACAGTATGGTTAACCAGTGAAACAACAGGGAGCATATTGGCCTACATTTAAACTATTACTAAAGCCCATACCTTGGTCTTCATTTTAGTCCAGTGGTCTGCGTGGGTGTGCAGAAACTTCACTGGGTGACTTTGTGGCCAAAATGTAAATCTCAAAGAAAAAAAGCTGAAAAATTACTAACACTTTGTCTCACAATTATCAATAACATTTAAAGTATTAACAAACACTAACCTTAAACCTTTTATTTATAACCCTAACCCTTTTTCAAATGCTTATTCTAAACCAAACCGTAATCTTAACCTAAGCATGCATTTACTTTGTTTCTGTTAGTACTATGTTTATCTCAGTCATCTTAAGTCATTTTGACTATCTAAATAAAATGTAATCAAAATCTTTTTTCTCACAATTATGCATTCTGGATTGAAAGCTTTCAGAGAACCATTCATATTTAATTCCATATCCTTTGACATAGTATCACATTGCATTAGGTAATCCACAAATGGCCACCAGGTTTTTTCTGCCCAATGCCAAAAGAATCTTCTGCATTTTCCCCCACGTAAGATACAAATTGCTTTCCCACTAAAAATGTCATGCACCCCAACACATCATTGTCAATTTGTATATTATTTTTGCACGCAAAAACAGCCTTTAAACAAGATCAATAGCCCTGCTTAATTTAACCAACCTGAAAGGTCTAACTCTTAACTGTGGTAAATCAATGTGTCCATAGCATGTCACGTAGGGAGTTATAGCATAAGGATAAGAGTGAAAAGATCCCTAGGGAAAGAGGCTTGGAGTCAATGAACTCACTGCTCTTGTCGGAAGTGACTGGGGTCCCAGGTTTTCATCTTTTCCTCAGTCTGCATGTTTCTTCAACAAGTAGTCCCATACAGACAGGGACAGATTGGGTTTCTTTGTAGCATAGCAACAGGTCAGCAACAATCTCACACTAAGGCATGTTGGGTGGATATTAACTTAAGCCACTGTAGCACATTACTCACAAATAAAAAAACAACCCCCTCCTTGGCATTATATTGAGCTTCACATTTATATTATGCATTCATTTTATTATGTACAAACTATCTTACGCCACACATTTATAAACAGAAGATGTAGAGAAATGAATGAAAAAAATATGTCTCTCTCCCTGAACTAAAATTAGATATGGTATCGTTCTAACATTTCAGTACACCTGGAACTATTCCGAGTTGTTGCTTGGAAAAACACCATTTAACATAAAAGACATAAAAATATAAATAACAATCAAAAGGAATCTCCTGCAGTCCAAAACGTTTTTCATATATGTTGTAAGATGTATTTATGCAGGTAGTACAGTGAACATGACCACTTTAGAAATCCTTTCCAGTAAAGAAGTTTGCTTACCTTATGTAAAAGTCATCGGGCCCCAAAGTACTTTCGTCAACGGTGAGAAAAAGCGTTACAAAAACTGGCATTGTAGATTGGGTTACAGGTAAGAAAACATTCTTGCAAGTTATTCTACATGTTGCCTTTCTGTAAAAAAGTTTTTTAGCAACAATAGATCCAGTAAGGATGCACCCACTCCATATATTCCAGTTTTTTCAGAAAAACTACTCTAATTCTCTAGGAGCATTTTCAAATTTGGTTACATTTCAAAATGTAATGTAATTGATTACAACCTTGATATTTCCATTGACTAGACAGTGAGAGCTTAGCAACAGAAAAAAAACAGCCTTCTTTTCAGATGACCTCTGTACTTGCATTATTTCCACAACCCCATGTGAAATATACTGTAAAGACATGGTCCAGCTAATTTAAATAACCCATTAGTCAACCAAAGGAAACCCATTCAAGTACAAATGTAAATCATATTGTTTTGTCTTCACTGTGTATTTAATAAAATATTTAGGGTTATTTAACATTCCTATACATTTTGAATATCTTATAAATAATAAACATTGCAAAAGATACATATATATTTCTCACATTACTGTGAAAAGGCTATTACATTTTACCCACACCACATTACCCCTCATTTAAAATCTATACACATTTTATAACATCACTAATGTAATGATGAAAATGCTCAACATGAAAAATTGTTAATTTGCTTGTCGGCTAAGGCATCAAGGTAAACAAAAGGTTTTGCTTAACACCAAAGAATCCATTGTCAGATGTCAAACCTGAATCTTTAGATAAACCTTACACTGCCACAAGGACTCAGCAGATCAGATCACAGCAAGGCAATCAACCATGTTTGATTACTAATTGGCCAAAACTCAGGCGATGTTGGCCAATAGGCTAATCCGCAAGCAGGATTCAAACCCCCGTCGGATCCAACTGTCTGCTAGCGAAAGACTTTACCGTTGCAAGAATACTGATTTCAGAACAATCTGAGAACATGCTTTCTTTTACAGTTTTTGATGTTGAACAACCCTATAGTTGCATTTCTCCAGCACAACCTTTCAGCTTGTATACCGTAACATAGGGAGAGCACGATTTGCTAAGGTTTCAATTGCAGATGGCCACTGTCAATTATTGACTCAGTGAATAAACAGACAGCTACAAATGTCCCAGTGTCCAATCAGAACACCTTACATACTCAGTATGTGGATAAACTATCAAAGACAGCTGAACCAGAGCCATGTAGCGATATCTACACACTCTCCTACTTCATACGTACAGCCCCTATCCTGACACCTCCTGGGACTGTTGCCTATCTTCTAGAAGGCGTTGCTCCACACGCTGGGAAATGCGCATCAAGTCCTTCAGCACACAGGGACGGTCTTCTAGCTCCTCATGGAGACACCGGGCAATTTCTAGTCTTCTGTAGTTCTCAGGACGGACCAGGAGTCGTACTACCTGGAGGGCCCGCTCCTTCAGGGTGAGGACTACGAGGAATACCCACAAATACAGATAGGACAGAATTATTCAACCTTCCTCGGGTGTGTCCGTAGAACACAGCGTGACCTTCTTGAATTCAAGTCAGTTTAATTGTATGACCCCGTTGTTACACGGAAAGGGTAGTAATAGAAGTCAAGAATTCTCAGCAGATCTAGGAGTTCAAAAATGGGTTGAGGTTCATTCACTTGTCCCTAATACGGTGTCTTTATGAAGGTTACAACTTTCACTGTGTCCAGATGTTGTTATGTTAACCAGTTGGGTAAAACAGTTATAGACAGAATTGTATTTCATAGTATAAACAATGTACTTAACAGGGAAATCAAACTGAATGATGTGCCCAAATGAGACATGACAATGTTACATCCATGAATTCATTAATCATCTTGTAAAAGACAAGGTTATGTCATAATATTCTCCCTCCACTCACAGGCAAAAAACAGCAGAACAGCAGGATGTTATGAAAATTCTACAAGCAACCGATTGTGTGTCAATATCTGATACTACTTCAAATCTAGACGTGAAAGTTATATTGATGCTTACCATCTCTTTTTCAAAATGATTTGTATTTAGCTACACAGCTTCTAAAAGAAGTGTTCACATTTTTGCAGTGCTTTATTTTAAAATGTAATCTGACATCCAGGTACCACTGTCTGACATATTATACAACCAGCACGGATGAAGATACACTATTACCATGAAGTGCACAAGTAAACGGAGAACGAAACCATAATGTTTTACTCTAACCTGGTAATGTGATGTTAACCTGGACGGATTGTCCGTTTTCCATTGGTTTGGGCAGAAATAGATCTTTACTGTTCGCTTTCAGTGGCTCGTCTGTCTCTGCATCCCTAAACATCCACGGATGACCTGATGGAACAAAAACATGAGAAGATGTAGCAAGACATAGCAGAGAAAAACAATGAAGAGCTAATATAGCGTTCCTCAACATCTATATTCAAAACGCTGGATCATTCATATATGTAAGGCATTAATGGGATACTAAGGTTTTGTAAGAACTCCATTACCAGATTTAATAGATATAAAGACAATCATTCCCTGGTTAATTTGAGTTAAGAAGTCATTCATGACATCAAGCGATTTGATGTTGTCTTTTTTTTTTTTAAACGTCATAAAAACTTGTATTGGACCTCGTCAAGGCATACTCAATCATTCATAAAAATCTATGCCTAAATGGCTACACAAGCTACTCTCACCAGCTTCTGTAATTATTTAACCGAAACCCCATTGAAAACCGCAAATCTGAAGAATAGTCCTCAAGCCAGGACAAAAGAGTGTTTAGGATGTGGCCGAGCTGCCCGGCTCTCAAATGGAGAGATTCTTAAATTAAAAATCCGAGATCTATTTACATTTTGTTTCATAGCCTTCGTTAATCATCTTCCCAATGCACACACATTCAAACTGTATTGCTTTTCCTAATCATCATAATTCCAGGTAAACGAGACACAGGAGCATTACTGTAGTGTTTAACATAAAGGGTCTGTTCCTATTGCTTTTTGTAACTAGCTAAACTAGTAGTGTAGTAGTTGGCAGGCGTTTTAGCCAGCTTTCACTTACCTACGTAGGTAGTCATCCTTATCCCCTTTCCAGGCTGTAACGTATTATATGGTATAGGTTTGCCGTGGAAATCAATCCATAATGGTCGCACGATTCGGGGACTTCGGTTCAAAAACACTGCCAACGACTGTATGCGACTGTTTATAGATCTTACTAACAGGCGCTGTTCGGCTCCCGGTTCTAGAGGCATAACTTGATGTGATATCTAGTCAGCTAGTTGTATCTGAATTAGCTGGCAAAATGGTGGTTAGGTACAAATAAAAAAAAATAAAAAAAATAAGTAGTTATAGTCAAGTAAAGTATATTTAAAAAGCTAACCTATTTAGGGTAACAGTGTGATATCTCGTATTTTCATCACAGTTAGCCAGAAGCTTGTTTGGGAAAACTCCAAGGGAGTTATGTTGAACTAACCCGTGTTGAACGGGGGAAAAGCAAGGGAGGAGCACACAGCTATAATGTAGGATATGTGAAGCGTAGCGCCGTTTTCAAATATTAGTTTTCTGCAACACCCTTGCCATTATATCATTAAAGCATAACGTGAATTATGTGTCATACAATGGAATACAGAAATTGGAAAGACAAGAAAGGCGTGTATAGCATACTTGCTGAATGCTTCTTTAAACATACTCATTGTTACTGCGTCCCTTTTGTTTTGAGTCGGTGCCAACCCGCTCTTCGCCGAGAAAATGCCCGGTGAAGTAATCGAAAGCCCTCTCGATTTCTTTTCCGGTTTAGGGCGGAAGAGAGTTTCACAAAGTAGCCATTTTTACTGTCAATCAACGGAAGCTTTGAGTATTTAATCGGCTCCCAACCGCTCCTAACAAAAACACAGTTCCAGCGTGTTAATCTGAGGGATACATGAAGGGACAAAATGTAAGATTCTTACTACTGGCATAAAAAAAACAAAAATGACCAGTTGACATCTTCAGATGTTTTAAGTTTATGTTTCAAATAATCATTTTCCCATTCAAACATTCTCGCCGGTCTGTCTATGCGTTTGCATTTGTAATATTCTTATACTGGTCTTATAAACCGATCAGCCATAATATTGTGTTTTGCCGTCAAAATAGCCCTGACCTGTTGAGGCATTACTAGACCTTTGAAGGTTTGTTGTGGTATCAGGCACCAATACGTTATCAGCAGATCCTTTAAATCACGTATATTGTGAGGTGGGGCCTCCATGAATTAGACTTGTTTGTCCAGCACATTCCACAGATGGTCGATTGCAGAGCCGTAGAGAGAAAGATTTGCATCAACTGAGGGTAGGAAAGCTATGTAGTCACGTGGTTCATGCGTCTAAAAACAGTTCCAAAACAAAGCCGAGCGGGAGATTTAAATTAATGGGGAAACTCACCAGAGCGATTAGAGAGCTCCACAAACAATGTTTTTTGGTAACTACTTAACTAAAGAATAAGCGTTTAGTAGCTTAAAGTGTAGTCAGACATTTTGGGACCTCTGTATAACTTAGGAATTACAGTAAACTAACTGAAATGCGTTGTCTTGTACCTCGCATTTTCATCATGGTTGGGTGTGCTGTATGGGGGATGTACTGCACGCTCCGAAAAGGGAGTCAGAATGTATGGCTTCCCAGTTAACAGCAGGAGCAACCTCATTATTTCAAATGACCACAACAATAAAACTCTATGTGAGGTAATACAAACAATACTGTGTTTTAAATGGAAGCCTTGTGTTAGGTGTCTGTCCCATCCAGCACTTTCTATCCATAGATACTCTATCACCTGGCCTTTGATGGTTCCTTGACATTGTGTATAATCGCATCTAACTGGAGAGTTTGAATCGACGAATGGAACCCTAGCTAGCTAGCATACAATCTTCATACTTTAAACTAACGTTAAACGTATTAGATGGCAGAAAAAAGCTAAGATGATTAACTATTTTGCAACCGCCATTAAACTTGGATCAGATTGGGGGGGGGGGGGGG
>JACXGK010003523.1:0-21550 GCA_016801125.1 Novumbra hubbsi | reverse complement strand
GGCCAAGTCAACATCTTGAACTCGTTGTGTTCCTCAAACCATTCCTGAACCATTTTTGCTATGTGGCAGGATGCATTATATGCAACAAACAGCGATGCATTGTGTGTTCTGACAACTTTCTATCAGAACCAGAATTCACATTTTCAGCAATTTAAGCAACAGTAGCTTGTCTGTTGTATCGGACCACCAGGGCCAGCCTTTAGTCTTGGTCGCCCATGACCCTGTTGCCAGGATCACTGCCTTTTCTTCCTTGGACCACTTTTGGTAGGTACTGACCACTGCAGACCGGGAATACCCCACCAGAGCTGTAGTTTTGGAGATGCTCTGACCCAGTTGTCTAGTCATCACATTTTGGCCCTTGTCAAAGTCGCTCAGATCCTATTTCTGCTTCTAACACATCAAACTTAGAGGACAAATTGTTCATTTGCAGCCTAATATATCTCACCCACTGACAGGTGTCATGATGATGAGATTATCAGTGTTATTCACTTCACCTGTCAGTGGTCATATTATTATGGCTGATCGGTGTATCTCCTCATACTCTCTTTAGTCACAGTACTATACTTCGCACCCTGAACGAGCTAGTTCAATAATGATCTTGTTTGGCAAAAGAGACGACAAGAAGGCAAGATATCTTATATTCATCCCCTTCAGTCAATAACTGGTAGAGGCAACTTTGACTGCAATTACAACAATTATTCTTTTTTTTTTATGTACCACATTTACACATACATTTTTCCTCTTTCTTTGCAGACTTGCTCAGTCTCTATCAAGGGCCATTGCTGCAGTATGTAATCCCCCTTCAGAGAAGGCTGTCGGTCCTTTTGACCTTATGTGGGCGTCTTCATAGTCTCTGTGTCTTCAACCTTTCTTGTCTGTATATTCTGTTTTTGAAGACGCATTCCAAATGGCCATATCCTCTCCATTTCTTAATCGTTGAGATTACAGTGCTCAGGGGGACATTTAGTGCCTTGAAATATTCTAATATTTTACCCCTGACTGCTGCTTTTGAATAACCTAACTCTGGATTTGCTTTGAGAATGTCCCTTTACTGTAGTTTTTCTTAATCAGAGACAGTGGAATTTTACCCGAAATCATGTAATTACATGATTTCTATAGACTCATACTCATTTAGGTGTGTCATAGTAAAGGTGGTTGATACATAGTTTTTGGTTTTATATTTGTAATTAATTTAGAACCGTTTAGAGATTCTATTTTTTACTTTTACATTATGGACTTGTGTTGAAAGAACACCTTTATTGTCATACTGTAACAAAACATGCATACAAATTCCATAAGGTGAATACTTTTGAGAGCTAGGTATAGAACACCTATGTCCTTGCAAAAGTATTTAAACCCCTGATATCTGAAATTAAACCGGTTTTACAAATGAAAATCCATACATATATTGAGAAGAGTGTTTTGGGTTCTAGATCAGAAAACCCATAATTGACTCTCAGTGCTTACAATTGAGCATTAATAGCCCAACCTAGCACAATGGCATTGACTGCTATTCTTAATTTTAAAAGAATGCCCTTTGCTAAACAAGATGTTATGCCGGGGGCTGTTGATATTTGGCCAGTGTGAACAAAGACAGTTTCATTAATACAATGTACCATTTAATTGTGTAGCTTACCAATACACCAAACCCATAAGACAGTGATTTGGACCATGAGCTCTAACACGGACACAAGATCCATCCAGACATGCCTTTCACCAAGCTTATAATGCAGCATCAACATATCAAATGCGACTGACTTGATCCTACTTCAATATGTGCCCTGCCAGTGTGTCCAGTATTACACCAGGGACCTGTTTGTCAAGGTCTCAGTTTGGATTTGAGCAAAATCCATTTTCTTTGTACTACTGGGACCAGTATCCTCACTGACCAGAGGTAACTCCTTGTCATCTGAGGCACAGTGTCTTGCAGTTTAATTCACCTCAATCCAAGACGAAATAGAAACCAGCATCTCTACAAGTGTATTACATATTTTATACAACAATTTGAAATAAGAAAACAAAACAAATATATTTGCACATAGGGTAAAATACATGACGAAATAAAGTAAAATCATCCTTACTTTTCTCATTCTGTTTCCTCTATTGTTCTTGTATACAACTTTAGGCTATTTTACACTTCACTGACTTATTCAAACATAAGTTACAAAGGCATGATACATCCATGTGAAAGCAGCATAGGTTCATGTGTACAAACACTGTAATCATGGATGTTACATGGTCTAACACATCATTACTTAACAGCTGAATTGAGAAACAATTTCACGACTATCTGTGGACCTGAATCTCTTGTGGATTTCATTTGATTGTTTGGTTTAAATACAGACATGAAGGCCAAAGTTCCTCTTGGTTAGTGTCTGTAGTTCTATACACACCAGCTGGATACTGCATGCAAAGTAACACCTACTATGTTTAAAAGCAGAGCAGGTGGACAGTATGGCAATGTGCTAGTGCGTGCTGAGTCTGTGGCAGATAGTATAGGAGCTGGCTAAACAGACGGCAGTACAGACAGAGTAGCATGCTATGGGGAAGATATGCCAATGCTGCAGAAACACAATCTCTTTTTCCATTCCTTTATCTATCTGTCTATGTGCAACACATCCCAGCCCCAGAGTCCCTGCAGTCAAAACACCTTTCTCATGTACTCACTCGTCCAGTGGAACATGCCATTTGAAAGCACGACAACCTTTACCGCAACACGCTGGATATTCCCATGGCAGTCGGGGGCCGGTGGGGGGGGAGACGTGATGACTGAGGCGAGACCATCGACCAGTGGACAGCGTGTGGTGACTGAACCTCCACTGGGCTGGTGGCGCGGGCGGGGACAGCATGTGGTTACAGGCAGAGCAGACGGGAGCCTTCCTCCCCCTCGTCACCCTCTGTCTGGGGGATGCGGGGCAGCATGGCAGAGCGGGTCAGGCCCCAGAACCGGGGAGGGGACAAGTCCTTCTTGGTGGCGGTGAACTTCCAGCCCATGTGGGAGCCGCAGGTCCGACACTGGGCGATGGTCCAGGCGTACCTGAGGACAGGCGGGGGAGGCGAGAGATGGGACAGGTCGGTCGTCAGATGTTTCAGCATCACTCACTTCTTGACAGTTGTTTAAAGCGCCCGTCACAGAAAGTGATACCCTATTTGGTGTTCTTTCACCGTGGTTGTATTCATCTGACAACTGAGGCCTGGGCCTTTCCGAGGCTCTCCAGCCCAGATATTGGCCTTAAACACAACACAGACTTGGTTGATGACAGACTGTGGTAAGGATCATTTGAATACACACTTGGTGTCATTCATGAGTAGTAGTGTGGACTGAGAACCCAGGGGACCTCAGAGTACATGGACATTTCCTATCACTGATTTTACACACAGATAGCTGCTGTATGTGTATGCAAGGGAACACAAAATGTCTTGGGTAGATTCTCAGACCAAATAAAAAATATTAATCTATATATATTACTATAAACACCTAAAATGTACCTTACATTTCAATAATACTATGTATGTTAATGACTGTTCATCTGTGTTTCATGTGTCTTTCCCTGACAGTGAGTGAATCTGCACAGTGTGTGTGTGTGTGTGATGGGTTGGTCTACATCGTAATGTGCGAAAGGGAACGGTTACCCTGGAAACCAGCTGTGGAGCGTGGACGGCCTGCCGACCAGATTGAGGTTGCTGGCTTTGTAGACGGTCAGGGTCTCATGGACGTAACCATGAGGGTTGACGTAGGCTGCCATGGGACCATAGAGGGACAAACTGCAAGAGGAAACAGATTGGCACCGAATGTTTCCAATGTCTGAACCGCGCCATTCAACTGGCTGTTAAAATCACACCCAAACATCCAAAAAGTATACAAGTATTAGAAACTTCTGCTAACCCATTTCCTGTGTTTTTTTTCAAACGTATTACTAATTGCTTGTTTTTTTATTGTGTGTGTTTTTTTTCTTCAATATCCTGGGATTTATTTGGGTTGTCTGTGCCTTGTATCTTTGTCAGGGCTTAGGGATTGGAACCAGCGACCCCCTAACTTACCGGCCCAATGCACTTGACAACTAGGTTACTCTATCGTCTGAGCCGAGTAGAGATGATCAATGTGCACAGTATTAATAATCTAGCGGTTTTGAATCCATTCTGTATTAAGTACATATCTGCCTAAAACCATTTTTACTTTAATCACAGTATTTTCTAGTGTGTATAGAAGGTTGAGTAGGCTAATCTTGTTGATTTGATTATTTGTGCTGTAAAGGTTGATTGCGGCACTGCATATTGGCAATTGCAACAGTATTACACATGAAGGGTTATCAACTGCTGAATTCAATTTGTTCATTCTAAATAAAACAACACCGTTTCCAAACATAGCGGAGATGATGAGTAAAATGCAGAATATAGAAAGTAAAAACAGAATGCAAAGATGTGCAAAACATTTAAACCCTATATTCAATAAAAAATTTAACAAAGACAACATATCAAATGTTGAAATTGAGACATTTTATTGTTTCTTGAAAAATATATGCATACTTTGAATTTGATGCCAGCAACACTTTTGAAAATGCTGGGAGAGGCAACAATTAGTTTTTGATGCAGCGACGTACTGTGTTCACAGACAATGGTTTTCAGTGACATCCACTGCAGAATCATGTCTGTTTAATACGGTGCTGCATGAGGGCCCAAAGATCACAATCATCTAATGATGCTTTTCAGCCTGGTTCCTTGAGTACAGAGGTTTCTCCGGAATCTTTTAATAATATAATGTACTGTAGATTATGAAATACCCAAACTCTCTGCAATATTACATTGGTGAACATTGTTGCACTATTTGCCTGCACAGTATTTAACAGAGTGGTGAACCTCCACCCATCTTTACTTTTGAAAGAATCATCCTCTCTGGGATGCTCTTTTCATACCAAATCATGTTACGGACCTGTTGCCAATTAACCTAATTAGGTGTCAGCTGTTGCACCAAGTTTCTTTTTGCATAACAACTTTTCCAGTCCAACTTTTCTGAAACTTGTTGCTGGCATAAAATTCAAAGTGGACCGTATATTTTACAAGAAACAATACCACTTCTTAGTTTCAACATTTGAAGTGTTGTCTTTGTACTATTTTCTATCAAATAAAGGGTTTGAATGATTTGCACATCATTGCACCCTGTTTTTTTTTACATTTTACTCAGTGTCCCAACTGTTTTTGGAAACAGGTTTGTATGAACTTTGCACCGTAAGTGTAGTATATCAGACAACATTCAATTCATAAATATGTTTAGTGTTTCCATCAGTGCATCTTTTCCTCAAAACACTTCACTGTTTCAGTGTTGCACCTCCATTTACTCTAGTTTTCTTCAACACTATATCTCATGACTTCTAATATGATCATCGCTGCCCGACATCAGGTTATTTCCTACTCCTCCTGAAGACTGAATGAGGCTGTCGTGTTGATGTCTGAGGTATTGTAATGTTGTATTGACTTCTCCTGGCCAGGAGTTGGGGGGGGGGGGGCTTGGCCAGTGGGGTTGAGTAGAGGGGTCAGGGTGGACGAACATGAAAGGTATGTCGGTGCAACTCTCCCTCCTCCACATCTCCTCACCTGAAGATCTCATTCTTGGTGGTGATCTCCAGGTCTTTGCACTGCTTGCAACACAGCAATGTGCACTGTGTGAGGAAAGACCGTTGTTACAGCAGCAAACATTACTGTAATAATGTAGTCATTCTCTATGGTATCATGTAACAATGTGGAGCACGATGCTCTACTACAACTGAAGTATACCATGCTCATGTAGTGCTCATGTTATGGACTTCACACTGCAGCTTAGTAAGTGTCTCTTACTCCCATATCTGCCTGCCCCACAGTCGGCTTGAACCCATTTTACGGCCCGCCCTCAAGTGTCAATTGCAATAGAGCCCCTCAAAACGCTTCCATGTGCTACACTTGTAATGCAATGTTGTAGTATATTGAATACCTGGGGCCCAGAATAGTATAAATGAGAATAAAACATTTATGAATGCTGATGGCCAATGTCTCCATGGTCACAATCCTTATATTTATTTATGGAATCTCCATGTTCCCCTTTTGTTATGTTGCAGACAGAGTGATGAATTCAAACGGCTCAGGCAGATTTAAATATTCAGATGTGCCAGTGCACCTTTTGTAGGTTCCGTTTTAAGTGTGTATTTGTGGACAAATAAGAGATGGACCAGTGAGAGCAGAGATGAGGGGATATCAAATAGGGGGGTATGAAGAGAGGTGCTCTTCCCTCAGGCCAGGGGAGTGTCACAAAAATGCATTTCAAAATCCCCGTCTCTGGGTAATTGGTCATGAGTAGGAAATGTTAAGGTCATTGCTAACAAAACAAAAAAAGAGCAGTTTGTATATTGGACACTGACTGGTTAAAACAGCATACCAGTCCTAAACATCCACAAGACATGAATATGATGCAAATATACATGTTTACTATCCTGTTTAAAGCATCACCATAGACAGTAATGACCAAAGACAGCATCAACGCATCATGACCTCTTTCTTCTAGCCTCCAACTCCGAGGTACTCTTACCCGGTCCATTATGTCCAGCTCACATCGCAGCCTCTGGATGGCACTGCCAATCTTCAGCAGCTGGAGACGAAGGGCGTCATCTATGGGCAAACAAGCAGCCACCCTGTAGGAGAAATCTGACCGAGGGAGGGATAGACAAAAGGAGACGAGGAGAAAGAGAGGTGGAGGGAGAACGTGGGAATTGGTGAGAGAAAGAGAGGTAACAAAAGCAAGTAAGCCTGTGAGTTTGTACGGTTGGGAAAAGTACCAGAAGATGGATGAGTTCTGGCCTAGAGGACGGGCCGGGGTGTGGTACCTATAGCATTCGTTGGGAGAGAATCATCCTTGAGGTTTTCATCCCACTCATGGAGTCGTCTCTTCACTCTGTTCATTAGAGTCTCCTGGGACACACGCGTGTGTCATAACAGATACCCAAGTTATCATAAGAACCAGGCATTTGGTTTTATTCCTTTAATTTTCACTTTTGAGTCGGTTATACTATAGGGTTAGCTGCAGGGAGAGAAATCCTAGAAAGAGTTCTGTAATTTATTGAAGATTCCTCCAAACAAGTGACCGTTTTTCCCCAAGGGATATTACATTGCTTTTCCTTTTCAATATTATTGGTTAAGACCTAATTAAAAGGTGAAAAAAAGTATTGCATTATTTTAGTTGATTTAGAGAACGCAATCAACTAAACGTAAACGTTTAGTTGAGTCATAGAGAACGTAATGAAGGGGGATCAATACTCACAGAGTCATAGAGAGCGTAGACCCAAGTCGGCCATGACGTCATATTGGCACAGTGGAACTTTCTCTACGGAGGCAAACGAAGACAAAGCATTAGCAGGAGAATTTTATTTTTTCCCAGAAATGTCCCCATCTTCAACCAGCCTCAAGTGTTGCTGACCTCCCACCCACTGTTGCCAGTTCTATTTTCCTTTTTTAAATAATGATGATGAGAGTGGAACCAGTGTGGCCGTCTGCGGCAAAACCCAATATGAGTGACCAGTGTGTGCCGATACTGATCGCACAACAGTGACGGGGTGAGAGTTACCCTGTGTGGGCCAACGCAGTGACCAGTCGGCAAACCATACCGGTAAAACATCAGTCTATTAAAGTAGTTAAAACCATGACGAGAAAACTACAGGGAACTACACCATTATTCACCGTAGATCAAGCTCTCAGAACCCAGTCAACTAACAAACGATGACAAACAGGCCAACAAATATCTTACTTGGCGTACTGCATGTGTCTTCCATAAAAGAGGTCTGCCAGTTATTACTGTGAAATTGATTTTGAAAGCAACATACAAAATCTTAACGAGGCCAAATATGAATTACCCGAGTTGTAGGAGCATCGTTCACAAAAACTGAATAATTATTCACTATTCATATGTTAGGGGGAACATCATGCCAGCCTGTGCCAAACATAGCATGGACAAAGAGTAACAGTGATCACAAATTAAAGCTGACACTCAGGGATACACTGGCACATAACAGGATACTTGCCCCATGAGTAGATACTCCAAAATGAACAAAAAAAAAAAAATCGCACACAAGCACCTCTGTGACCCAGAGGGCAGCCATCTCATTGGGTCCTATGATTGCATGGTCGTGCCAAGGTATGTAATCCCATTTTACAGGACCAGAGGCTCCCAATGTTCCCTCACAGTGTTCCCTCACAGTGTTCCAATATTCCAGGGTAAAAACACATAAATCAATTCCACTGTGGTTTTATGAACACTGGAGCGCAGACTCCCACCACCAATTCATCTTGAAGGTTGTAATGTCCCACAACACACAGTTCAGGACTTCTGAAGGCAATGGGGCGTCTAGCTTTATATGATGTTCTTGATAATAATGTGTTGTCAGGCATAAATATGCTAAAAACTGCATGAATATGACAACTGGGAGTTAACACTAATCAAGTGAATAGTGATGCTTGTGGTAGTAGCTTATGAATGTGTGTGTGTGTGTGTCAGACCTGACGGTAGGTGGCCCACCAGCGCTGGGCCTGCAGACAGCTCTGGGCAGGGGGTCTAGAGGAGGGATGCATGTGGAGACGGGACAGAGGAGTGAGCTGCACAGCAGTCAGGGGGTCAGGTAATATCCGCTCTGGGAGGATCTGCACCTTGGCCTGTCTGATCCTAAAAGAGAAGGGAGCGTTAGAGGGTGAGGGCACCGGGGGTTAGAGGGTGAGGGCACCGGGGGTTCGAGGGTGAGGGCACCGGGGGTTCGAGGGTGAGGGCACCGGGGGTTCGAGGGTGAGGGCACCGGGGGTTAGAGGGTGAGGGCACCGGGGGTTAGAGAGGCAGACAGTCAACAAAACCATGTGGTCAAGCTGTAGGGGGCATTTACAAAGCCTACTTTACCTTCACACTGAGACAGAAAGGACGACACAAATGAAGACGCATCACATCCCACCAGAGACGGAAACAGATTCTACCACCTTTCTCCATCAAATAAATAAATACCAGGTATGGGTTTTAAGTGAAACGTGCCCTCTAGGCATACTAAGCAATCCATGTAACCTTTGGTCAGGTTTATGACAGTTGGAACAACTCTGCAGCCATTGGAACTAGTGCCACGTAAAAACAGCATAATGCCCAAAATCTGTACATTGCTTTGACAATTCCTTTTCTCTGTCTCAGGGGTTTTCTAACGATTTGTCATCATGAACCCAAAACTAAACATGAAATAGTTTTATTATTTCAGCAGTGCATCGCTGAATGAAACGCATCTGGGAGGATTTGCTTTGAAGACCCAGCTCATAATATCAAGTTCTTAAAAAAAATGACCTTACAAATATGTGCCAACCACTGTCATCATCCAAAAGTGGACCAATATATAGTTTGCAATTAATTAGTGAAATATCGGAATACTTTTGCAAGGCACGTATATAATAATATTACTAGAGCAGATAATCTGATACTGTTCTTATTTAATATGCATCACATAAAAATTTTGTCTCTAGACGTTGAGTAGGAACCTACAAGTGGATATTTTGTTGTGTATTTGCCTCGTGTATCATATGCATGAGGTCATTAAAACAGAGTATGCCATCATGTAGTCATTTACAGTAACACTTAAAATATTTCCTGCTTGAACATTTCTAATCCCTACTTGTAAAGCCATGCCTTCATGAAACTTCTGAGTAATGCTGAACTGATGAACAAACTGGTTAAATGTTTGTCTTCCTGCCTATTAGAAGTTTTACTATGGAGGGTTTCTAGGTTATTCTGGTCAGTAACATTAAAGCCTACTCACCCATCTGCCTGGGTTCTGATCTCTTTGACCTTAAAGCGCTGCCTTCCAATTGCCTTCACTTTCACAGTCTCAATCCCGTATTCCTGCTCTTCTCGGTAAGCATATATCTCAGCCGTCGTCCCAAATTCGGCCTGCGTCTCATCTGTGTCACTGGGGGCGAGACAACAGGTTGAGACAAACACTTGGCAACATCCTATTACGCTTCACTTTTATATCACACTTTCAAGCATAGCAAGGCACACCAATCCAATAATCAAGCAATCAAAACACGACAGAAAGTGAGCGGGGAAAGGGTTCATTAACTGAAATGCATCTGAACCCACAACACTGTCTCTCTTCATACCTGTGGGCCAGCACGGCAAAGGCCCAACACTTTCTCCCTTCATACCTGTGGGCCAGCACGGCAAAGGCCCAACACTTTCTCCCTTCATACCTGTGGGCCAGCACGGCAAAGGCCCAACACTTTCTCCCTTCATACCTGTGGGCCAGCACGACAAAGGCCCAACACTTTCTACATTCATACCTGTGGGTCATCACGGGAAGGCACAACACTTTCTCTCTTCATACCTGTGGGCCAGCACGGCAAAGGCCCAACACTTTCTCCCTTCATACCTGTGGGCCAACACGGCAAAGGTTCGGTCTCTCTGGATGATGCTGCGCATCATGCTGACCTCCTGCGGTCTGAAGAGCTGCAGCGGCAGGGTCTGTCCTGGGATCAGCATGACGGCTGTAAACGGCAGCACTGGAATGGTCTGGCAGCTGTCGTCGTCGTGCACAGTGCGCCCGTGGAACTCCTCCATGTCCGAGCCCAGGTACTAGGAGGACAGAGAAAAGCTAAAATAACGGGATCTGATATACTCACCCGTTTCAGAGGAAATTACATTTTAGAGTAAGTACTGTGTAAAGGATCAGAGAATAATTATACGGCTGTACAACAATACTTCGCAGAAGTACGTGTGAAACCCACTGCATGTGACGTTGGAAGACTGGGGTCAAAGTTAATGTTTGTTTTTTCTGCATCCTCACTGTCACGGTCCTCAGTCTCCATCTCATCCTCATCTTCCTCTTCATTTTCTGTAAGAATAATAGCAGCCATAACATACGCACAGGCAAAGGTTTACTTTCTGTTTCCCTTCGAGGCCCTATTGTTAAAAGAGTGAAAATATCCCTAAGTCATTGTGTTGACAATAATATCACCTGTTGGACATGAAGATGCATTTAGAAGCTGCATCTTTGACTAAACACAGACCAGAAATCAAATCATTTTTGGCTAATTATTTACCGTATTTATCTCATTCTTAAGTAGGCAGAAATAACTTCAGAAATTACCGTTAAATACATTATTAATAGGCATTGTAACTAGCTTGGTAGAGTACTGTATGTTAAATAAATTCGTTAGGTAATTAGACATGCAACTAGCAAAAGATTAAAATTTTCTTGAAATCCATGCGCAATCAATACGTCAAGAAGCATTATACAATGGGTCCACGAATGACAATGGATTGTAAGATTTGATTATGTTGTCAGAAAGTGGTGTGGCCTTATATATTCCAAGAAAACGAAACGGAATCTACATTGAATAAGAACGCCTAACATCCGATATCTATAACCAAAGCATGTCCAATACACAAATATTCAGGAGCTATTCAAGTGAGCACATATTTATACCTGGCAAGAGTTGTAACTGGTTGCCCATGTTCTCGTTAATATCGTTGTCGCCTCCAACCCTCTCGTCGGCCATATCCTTCTGTTTACACTCTTCTCTCTCTGTGGTATCTTATAGCAGGTTGTAAGTACAAAATGATTCACTATCAGCCCCCAGTGGACAGAGTGAAAACCTTTTTGTCTATGTTTTTTTTAACAAATACGCACTCGGGCAGTTATTTGTTGAACACACTTCAGAATATTAGTCTAAATATATACAACATAATTATAATATTAAACACACATTTGCTCTCCCCTTCCTGACTGATTCTCCCACGAATCAGACATTAGAACAGTAAAAACGTGTCGTTTGGTCTGATGACTCCAGTTTGAAATTTTGGGTTTAGACCGCTGGGTATTTGTGAGATGCTGAGTGAGATGCACGGATGATCCCCACATGTGTGGTTTTCACCTTGAAACAGAAGAGGTGGTGTGATAGTGTTGGGGCGTTTTGCTGATGACACTGATTTATTTAGAATTCAAGGCACACAACCAGCATTACGCCATCCCACCTGGTTTGCTCTTAGTGTAACTTATCATTATTCCAACTGGACAATAACCCAAAAACAAACCTGCATGCTCAGTTCAGGCTATCTGAACTAGAAGAGAAAGTGCTGCTTTGATTGACCTGTTCTTCACACAGAATCTTTGGGACACAAGATTGCATCCAAAAATACCCAATGTATATTGGTCAACAGGTGCAGCCCTTTCTGCGGACAAATGGAAAAGCAAGCATGCTTAGTCTGGCTTTATAACTGTGTGGTGAGGCTTCTGGTTTCCATAGATCCTACAGCATTCATTGTTTGAGCCTCAATCAGCATCCATGGCTGTATTCTTGGACCTAGCAGTTCGTAAACACCGATCAGATTATTTTAAGTACTGGTGCAGGGTAGATCGGCAGCTCTTGCTTATGAACGTTTCATAGCAAGTTTAATATAACATGTACAATTAAATTTGCGGTGTATAACAGGCTGACCACATTCAAGGAGTTGAGTGATTGTCATGACAGACCCAAGCAAAAAAACTTGCAGGGCAAAGATGTATTAAGGGCATGCCCAGAATCCCCACTGAATTATGTAATATCCCTAAACCCTGTCACCTAAATCATTAGAAACAAGGTTGAACAGAAGTGTTTGAAACCTAAGTGGGATCAACACATCGTGGGAACCATGAAGTACAGCGGGTAAATGCAGGCACCAATCATTCGATGCGAACGCCCCCACATACTACAAAACAATGTTCCCAGTAGGCAAGCAGTTTAGATTTCAGAGTAAATGTAACAAATTCAAGACAAGACAGAAGTAATTAGCAAACCAAAGATTTATTCAAGTCTCTCCAAATCAGCTGTTCGAGGAAGGAGGACAATCCGGAGTCGGACACGGAAAGGCAAGTTCCCTGCGTTCTCCGGCAGTCAGGACAGCAATACACCCTAGGCAAACTAGAGGGATGGGTAGCCAGGAGCGGTCCTTCAGTCCACTGCAGTGAGGTTAGACAACCTAGGATCTGCGTTGGCACAACAAGGACCAGACGTCAGAGGGCTTGAAGAAGGATCACAGCTGAAGGGAACGGGGTCAGTCTACTTGGACCTCTGCCTCATCTTTCGCCTTTTACGCTTCAGCCTGAAGAGAACAAGAACCGCATTAAATTTAATACACAGCCACATTAGTATTGTTAAATCCAAATTGGCTCTTCCGCTAAAACTGTCAAGTCACTGCAGAAACAAAAAATGTGGAACGCAGACATTTACAAGACCCTGCATGATGTTAAGAGGAATAACACATTTCAAATAACAATACTTCAGTACAACGAATACAATTATGCAAAACCAAAGGGAACTTTATTCTTACCTGCGCATACGCTTCTTCCTCCACTGTAAAAAATAAGTAAACACATCAGGCAAAATGCTTACATAAAAATTACTTAACAGTGCAAAAGATTGAGATTTTGAAATGCGTTTGAATAAAACTGGCAAGGTGAGAAAGAATACTAAAGTAGGCCTTCCATCACGCGGACCATGCGTCAAAAATGACAGGATAAAATGCAAACAGAGCAGAACGGCAACAAAATTCTACCCTACCACATCTTAACACTAACGCATGTTACAAAAACAATGTCGGTCATATTGGCCCTATGATGGGCGCCATCTAGTTCTGAAACGAACTAGGACGGTAACCAACATTAGCCACAAAGCGACATGACTTACATTTATCGTCACCGTATTTAAAAACTGCTATTAAAAACCAGCACGAATAAAATAAGTGAATTGCAACATTAAGTAGGACATCACAAGCAAATCAACAAAATGTAGTCGAGTTAAACTAGGTACCTTGCCAACTGGAGTATGTTAGTAAGTTAGGTATCTACAATAGCTGAATAGCTAGGCAGACAAAACAAAAGCAACAACCCAAAACTTTGAAATGCATCTCACCTTAGCTCTCATCTTGCGGAGATGTGTCTGTAACAAAAGACAAAATTATTAAAGGTAACGGATGGCTTGAATTACTAAAGATTAGCTTGGATTCGATTTGCGATAGCATTCCATTTCTCCTACCTCGAAAACGAGGACGCCAACTTGAAAGAGGATGTGACGAAGAACTGTAAGAGTATTTATAGGAAAAAATGCAACGTCATATGTAATCGCCCGTCGATTAACGTATTGCTCACTGCGAGAAGGCAGAATCGACTGCGATGGGGGACTACGTATAGAATACACACTTAACGATTGTGGATATAAATAACCTAAAATGAAAGCGGAGTTTGCACTTTCACCTAGTAGACGTTGTTTAATTTGAAATTCAATGTGCTGGAGTAGAGCCAAAACAACTAACATTGTCACCACTAGTATTTGCACCTTGCAATCTTCTGAAGATATATACACTGCTCAAAAAATAAAGGAAACACTAAAATAACACATCGTGTGTCGACGAACGAAATATATTTAAGATCAAAATATTTACTGTACATTGTGTAATTCGATGAGAACGAAATTACGTAACAGCATTCAATGGTAACCAAAACCACCAACTGATTGAGGGCTGGATTCAAACTCACACTGAAATTCAAAGTAGACTATTGAAATCACGGGCTGTTCCAACTGAATTTCATTAAGGCAACTCAAAATGGGACTCAGTGGTGTGTATGGCCCCCACATGCCTTTTATTGCACTCCCAAAACATCTGGTCATGCTCCTACTGAGACAGCGGATGGTGTCCTTGGAGATCTCCTCCCAGACCTGGATCAGGGCATCAGTTAGTTCCTGGACAGTCTGTGGCGCAACTTAGCGGCATCAGAGGTCTGTGCAACGTTCCAGGGATATGCATCCCCAGACCATCATAGACCCAAAGCGTCAAGCTGGATGATGTTTACCACGGCGTCTCCAGACTCTTTCATGTCTGCCACGTTCTCAGAATGAACCCTGCCCTCACCTGTGAAGAGAACGGGGCGCCAATGACGGACCTGCCAATGCTGGTGTTCTCTGGCAAATGCAGATCGAGCTGCACGGTGCTGGACTGTGAGCACAGGTCCATCTAGAGCAGGGGTGGGCAAGTATTTTGGCTCGGGGGCCACATCAGGATTTTGAAATGAAATGAAGGGCCACATTTCTTTTTGTAATTTGTTAATTGATTTGGAGGCCAGAAAAGGGCAAAAGTTAAAACATACATTACATATGTACAGTAGATCCCATATAAGGTGTAAATAGTTAAAATTTTGACTCAGATGTATAAAAATGGGCTGGTGAGTTGGTTTTTTAATTCCCCCCAAAATAATTTTATTACATTCCGTGGGCCGGACGGGACAGCCTCGCGGGCCGCATTTGGCCCTCGGGCCGTAGTTTGCCCACCCCTGATCTAGAGGATGTCTGGCCCTTATGCCACCCACATATGCACACCAGTACCCGACTCTCCAGTTCTCCCCGTGTAACGGCCTGTCTCCGGGTATCTCATCCATGCTCTTGAGAATATTGGGAGACACAGTAAACATTCTTGCAACGTCCTGGAGCAGCAGGAGTACCTGTATAAGCTAAATAGGCTGCAGGTATTGCCTCCTGCTACCAGTCGTGACAGGACACGGACACTAGCACAATGCAAAACTTGAGAAATATCAGTTAGGGAGGATAAGGAGAGAGCTGTTGTCTGTGTCCACCACCTGCAAAACCATTCCCTTTTTTGGGGTAGTTTTACTGTTGCCTCTCTAGTGCAGTTTTTATTAGTCTTTCAGTTTTTTCAAACAGTGAAAAAACACAAATAAACGTTTTTTAATAAATTAACTCATTAACAGAAACTCTTTTAAGATAGAGATACAAAACCAGCTTTCTTTCACATGTCCAGGATATCCAAACTATATCTACATCTTCAATTTTTATATAAAAATGAATTATAAAAATATAAAATAAATTTTAGGCAAAAAATACACAAACAGTAACTTTAACATTACAGCTAAATATGTTTAGGATACCCTTTAAAAAAAAAATCCTTCTACTTTTAACTATAACCACTCCCAATCATAACCATTGCTGTCACTACTGAACAAATAGATATGCAATGTTTACTGTAAAACAGCGCAGTCCAGGCAAATTGATCAAATTGCAGTGCTGATCATATCATGACTAAATAGGTTTCTTGGAACCTTCCAACAGAAAACCACAAGTTAGGCATATTAAAAAAGGTTGTTTTATTTCATTAGGTACAAATAAGTATCAGACACTGGTTATGCCATAAACATGTAAATGTACTACTGTTGTCAATTTAGTATTTTGTAATATGTTAAGATTTTCTCATTTGCAAAATGGGTTTGCATAACAACATTTTAAGCAGTTCCACTGCGTGAATGAAACATTTTTAGAAGTTCCACTTGGATGGTATTAGTAGACATCTCATTGATACAATTCCACAATAATGAATGATTTAAAAATAAATAAATACAATTAAATTTTTTGGGGGGCAGAAAACATTCCAACACCATTCAATAAAAAAACTCCCCTATCATTAAAAAGGGGGTGGCAGTAAGTGTAGCAGTGTTCTAGTCCCCACGGCAGGAACTCTTCAAGTGTTGGTGTAACAATGCATTCTGAATGCTGTGCTATAACCATTGCCTTTTGTACATCTGTAAAGCTTCACCAAAGATTCAAGGCCAAAAAAATCTGTTGCTAACTTAGTATTCTGGAAGTAGGCATTCTGGTTTAAATTCTTAGTGTGACTCGCACCACTTAAAAGGTTTACCAGAATTTGTTTAAGGTTATCATGAAATGTAATAAAAACAATGTGTTTTTGACATTCTTAATATATGACAGTTATAAGAATTCTACTACATCACAACTTTTCAAAATCCTGGCATATTTAAAGATGTGGTGTAAAAACAATTTGTTTCCACAATCTCATATACCACCAATGGCAAAAAACTTTCATATAACATTGTCTGCACCGATGTGTTACAAGGGTGTGATGTTTATTCCAAGGGTGTGAGTCCAGATAAAACTGAATGATGGGAATGCAAGAAAATATACCCCAAATCAGATTGAACAGAAAAGGGCATGAGGGTAAAAAACAACTAATAGTGGGGGAAGACTTACTTTATTCATTTCAGTTCTTTAGGGTGTGTGTGTGTACATGTGTCAGTGCGTTTGAAGACAGGTAGCCAACTACTCTACTGCTTCCTTGCTCTGCTAGGTTGGCTGTCCAGTAGCGGTTTCCACATTTTTAGAGGCCTGGAACCGAGGATGAAAGAGGCATTCAATGAAAACAGATCAAATATCTAGTAAATCATTAATGTTTTACCACTCATGTCAAATACCTTCTTTTTCTTCTTCTTTTGTGTTTTGCGACTGGCTGAGCTCTGTAGTAGAGTCTGGAGGAGAGAATTAGTTTGCTATCATTCAACAAATGACTTCATTGGAAGCAAAGAAAAGCCAGAACAGAGCTCACCAGAAGTACTAATGAAGGTGCATGCACCTGGTGATCAATTCTAAGTGTAATAAGTAAGATAACTATGTGTAATATTTAGAGCCTTTCAAGTTGCCCGGGTCTGCAGCCTTGCTTACCCTCAGCTCTGCATCCTGCACCTCATGCTCTGACCTGTAGCGCTCTGGCTCAAAGGGCCCGCAGGTGATTCTATGGGGTCCGTTGGCCATCAGCAGCACTGTGAACTTAAACTGGGCCACAAACTCCCCTGAGAGATGGAATGTTGTTAGACAGAGACAAAATGGCATGTTTTTAGAGACAGAAACACAGAGGATAGCAAAAGACATATGCATCGGGACCAACCGTCCTTCTCGTTCAGTACGCTGAAAGGCTGTAGCAGCTCGTGCTTGGCACACTCAACCACGCCCAGGCGTGCTTTAGCTTCATCCTCAAACGCCCTGGAAACAGGACAGGGAAAACACTGACCCGTTAGTCGACGTCGCCAGGGGAATCCCAAGCACCTGACTCACAGCATCGGAAAGATGGTTAATGGGGAATCATACTGTTATGGTAGAAGTTGAGTGTTCAAGGGGTTGGTTTTAACATGCCTATTTAATATTTAACAAAAACCTACATTTTGTCAATTCCAACTGTAGTGGGGCCCCCGTCTTCACAACCACTCTCAACCAATTCAGTAGGGTTGATGATCATGGCCAAAGGCCTCAAAGTCATGCAAAACCAATTAGCTTGTTGAATGTCATTTTTTAAAGACGCCAGTGAGAACAAAACCCTGCTGACGATGCCTCAAAGCTCCCTGGGCAACGCTGTATCACCCGTGAGGCTTACTATCATCTCTATTCCCACAGTGACAGTCTTTCTGACACTCGCTATGAAGACACCTACCTGAGATTGAAAGGCATAGCGTCGAAGCGTCGCTCCACCTCGCTGAAGAACATGCGGGAGGTCTTCATCTTCAGCCCATACTGCTTACTGGGGTCCCTCTTGTAAATGGTGGTCCTCTGGCCTCCATCCCTGGCCTAGGGACATGAAAACATCAGGGTTGGACCGTGACATTTTGCCATGGAAGAGATAAAGAAGAGTTCTACGGGCCTTATTGCATTGGACCAGCAGGACACAACTCACCTTCCCCTCCCCGGTGCTGATCAGCACATCAACTGCATAGACCTCATGCACCTCAAACTCCGCCTTCTCGTGGTCTTTCCTGCACCAAGTAAGGCATCAAGAATATCTAGTCAGAGCAACTCCCCGAGAACTACTTATCATTTATCATGCTAGGGAATCTTTTTAAGCTGGCTTCAGGTATTAAACACATTTCTGTTCATTTTGACTAAGTCAGCACATACAATAATGATTTGCAATTCCCATGAGTTACTGCTTCTGCTCACGTGGGCAAAGGCACAGAACCTCAAATTAATTTTATCAGATTAAAATTATTTTTTTTATAAAATACATAGGCTGCTTTTTTCCTGCCCCATGCAATCCAATACATTTTGCTTAGCAAACTTTGGAAAGCGATTGGCTTGAGCGACCGCTTGGAAGTGGAAAGTGGAATTTCTCAGGCATTTATTTTGTAGATGTATCGAAAATTCACCAATCCATGACACCACTAGACCTTGTCGTACTGAACCGTGACATCACTGTACCTTGGCGTACTGAACCGTGACATCACTGTACCTTGTCTACCTAACTGTGACACCACTGTACTTTGTCATACCAAACCGTGACACCACTATACCTTGTCGTACCTAACTGTGACACCACTGTACCTTGTCATCCCAAACCGTGACACCACTATAGCTTGTCATACCAAACCGTGACACCACTATACCTTGTCGTACCTAACTGTGACACCACTGTACCTTGTCATCCCAAACCGTGACACCACTATAGCTTGTTATACCAAACCGTGACACCACTGTACCTTGGCGTACCGAACTGTGACACCACTGTACCTTGTCATACCAAACAGTGACACCACAATAGCTTGACATACCAAACCGTGACACCACTGTACCTTGGCGTACCAAACTGTGACATCACTATACCTTGTCGTACCGAACCGTGACACCACTATACCTTGTCATACCAAACCGTAACACCACTGTACCTTGGCGTACTGAACCGTGACACCACTATACCTTGTCGTACCGAACCGTGACACCACTATAGCTTGTCACACAAAACCGTGACACCACTATAGCTTGTCGCACAAAACCGTGACACCACTATAGCTTGTCGCACAAAACCGTGACACCACTATAGCTTGTCGCACAAAACCGTGACACCACTATAGCTTGTCGCACAAAACCGTGACACCACTATAGCTTGTCGTACCTAACCATGAGTTTGGTGAACCGGTTCACCCCTATTGGACATGAATGTACCTTTGCTGGTCAGTCGGATTCTGAATGATTGTTTTCTCTCCATCGATAATGTGTTGCTTCAGCTGATGAGATAACATACCTGAAACAAAAAGATACAAAACCATGACAAAAACACATTTAATTTAAGTCACAGAACCAATAAACATCATAAAACCGTGGATGATCTCTCAGACCCCTGAATCCAAGTCAACTTTCAGGGCACCTCTGACTGTCAGGCACTCACCCTCGATGGCTGTGCACTTAAATGACTTAGCGATGTTGTTCCAAGCCTCTGTCACCTGTGAGTTCTGGTTGCCAGGCTTTACCAGACGCAACGCTGCCTCTGCACACAAGTGAGCTGCCATGATCACGTCAGCTTTCCTCCCAGTCACCGGGGCCTCCTACAGGTACAGCGGAAAGGGTCAGAGTTCAAAGGCTGTTGCAATAATTCCAAGTTTTAAGGTCACAAAAGATCATCATAAACACATACCTTGGTAGCTCCCACAATAAAGCTATGAGCCACATTGGAGATGAAGCCGTCAACATGCACGCCAAGATCACTGCAAATACAGAGCGGACAGAGACGAAAAGGAGAAACGTGATGAGCCAGAAGGAAAATGGCATGGACACTGTAGGTAGTTGAGATCTTTAACTACATTTAGAAAAGGACAAAATGTCAGTCATGTTGTGCTTCCAAAGACATTCCAGAGACCCTCCATGACTACAACAACGCTACAGAGGCTTACTGTATTCCACCGACAGCATTAACAACATAATTGAAAAAACGGAAAGAACAGACACAGATTTTTATTATAGTCGTGAACTTGATGACTTTTCAATAGATTCAGAGAACACCATTTAATCATCTGGCTGACCACTTAATACAGCACTTCCATAATATTCCAAATAGTGTACATTCATAGGAAAAAAGAAAGGAAGAGCCAACATGTAGATGAAGACAAAAGCAGCAATCCCACAACTACAATTAAGAGGCGTGCTCAACATTGCAAAGACAATAGTTAACATGCAACACCAATAACAGAGGAACTACACTAGTAATACTATTATTACATATAGGTTGCTACATGAGTCACAAACATACAGGCACTTACAGACAGACAGGCACCTACAGACAGACAGGCACCTACAGACAGACAGGAACAGATAAGGCAATAGACGAGGTAAAAGGACACAAACTGGGAGACCAGAGACAAACAGTGAACGGGACAGATGGACGTTACTGTAGTTGGAGGTTCCTACATTTTGACCAGGTCCCCATCTTTAAGTATGTAGTCAGGGTCACTCTTCAGGGGAGAGAAGTGGCAAACACAGTTATTGACGGAGACGCTGGTGGGGAAAGCAATGCCTGGAAAAGGAAGAGAGAACCACCAAATCTTCAGTTGAATAATCTGTCGTATTTCATGTCCTTCTGTTGACCCATACTGCTCCTCGTACTGTCCCCATACTGCTCCCCATACTGCTCCTCGTACTGCCCCCATACTGCTCCCCATACTGCTCCTCATGCTGCTCCTCGTACTGCTCCCCATACTGCTCCTCATGCTGCTCCCCATACTGCACCTCATGCTGCTCCTCGTACTGCCCCCATACTGCTCCTCGTACTGTCCCCATACTGCTCCCCATACTGCTCCCCATACTGCTCCTCGTACTGCCCCCATACTGCTCCCCATACTGCTCCTCATGCTGCTCCTCGTACTGCTCCCCATACTGCTCCTCATGCTGCTCCTCGTACTGCTCCCCATACTGC